>JAQGBS010004060.1:0-10723 GCA_034698545.1 Acrobeloides obliquus
GTTTTTGGAATAATATTCAATATTTTTGCAACCTATTCCATAGCAGCACCAGCTTTTGAGGTAATCTCAGATCTAGAACATCTTGTAAAAAAGCAAATATATGAAAAATTAAAAATATTGAAAACGCCAAATTTAAGAAAAATTTAGAGGTGAACGGGAAAGTTTAACTTCATTTATAAGACCCCTATATGTCAATTTGAAATGTGAAAGTAAAAAGGGCAGGTGGATGCCAGTTACAAAAGAAATTTTACAAGGCCAAATTTTGTGGGAAGGAGCTACAGCAACTTGTTTACAGAGCGCATTTACAGGGAGGCGTTACTGGGGGTGCAGTTACAGGGATGCAGATAAACACTCTTCAGTTACATACATGAAAAGTATATTACGCAGTTACAGGGATGCGGTTACAGAGACGCAGTTACAGGAAGCATTTACAACTACGTGCTTACAGATAGAGTTGTGCATTTGAAGTCAATTGACATATTTGACGTCAAATGCACAACTCTATCTGTAAGCACGTAGTTGTAAATGCTTTCTGTAACTGCGCCCCTGTAACTCCATCCCTGTAATTCCATCCCTGTAACTGCGTCCCTGTAACTGCGCCCCTGTAACTGCGTCCCTGTAATTGCATCGTATACTTTTCATGTATGTAACTGAAGAGTGTTTATCTGCGTCCCTGTAACTGCACCCCAGTAACACCTCCCTGTAACTGCATCCTGTAAAAATGTCGCTGTAACTCCTTCCCACAAAATTTGGCCTTGTAAATTTTCTTTGTAATCCATCTGCCATAAAAAGTTATGGACAGTTGTATGCAAAAGCGCCCCTGTGTCCTTGTTTATTGTACAAATAAAATTTCAGTTCAACCCAAAGCACAACGATGTCGCCATGCCCAAATTTGTGAAACGATTCTTTCCGGTCAACAGTATAGCATTTGATAAGTAACCTTTTTTATATAAAAATCGGCATTCTTTCAATTATTAACTTTGTTTCAGGCACAGTAGGTACTTTCTCCCGCAGGACTTGGACCTAACAAGAATTCCTGTTATTGCAGAAAAACGACAGCCTGTCGCCGACCATTTTGGATTCGATCCTGCTGATTTCGTGATTCAATTTGGAAAGCGTTCCTACTATGATCCTGGCGAGGAGCTCGCATTAAGCTTTGGGAAGAGACGGCGCTAGAGTTTAACAGGATTCCAGATAATATATTACTTGCGATCTGTTGTAATTTTCTATAAGGGCATCAACTTTGCAGCAGCATCTCCGAAAAAATTTGTTTTGGAATCTGTGCGAAAATGACTTTTCTAGGGGTAATTTTATGCGAAAAATCGATTGCGCGCATTCCCGAAGCTTGAAAATGCTTTCCTGACCCTGATTCAGAGAAATAAGAGTGTGTATTTTCATATTCTCGTTTCAATGCATACTCGTATTTACCTGAATCAGGGAAACATTTTCAAGAATGCGAGAAATCGATTTTTCGCATAAAATTACCCCTAGAAAAGTCATTTTTGCAAAAATTCAAAAAAAATTTTTTCGGAAATGCTGTTGCAAAATTTACTCCCTTTAATTTATCTGTAATAAAAATGTGAAGTACTCATTATTTATATAGACTTATTTTTACCGGCTGACGCAAAAAAGGTGGCTAAAAATTGTTTTGACATTTTTTTATTTTTCTAAAAATGACCCTCCAGGGGTAAAATTTTATGCGGGAAATCGATTGCGCGCATTCCCAAACCCGGAAAATGCTTTCCTGACCCTGATTCAGGAAAAAATTGGATTTTTGAAGCGAAAATGATCATTTTTTGCAAATCACTTGCTAGGGGAAATTTTGTGCGAGAAATGAGAAATATCTTTTTTATGCATTAGGAAAAAAAAGTTGTATCTTTGAAGATGTGTGCAATCGCTTTCTCGCATAAAATTACCCCTAGAAAGTGAGTTGCAGAAAAAACAAGAAAAATGATCATTTTCGCTTCAAAAATTCAATTTTTTCCCTGAATCAGGGTCAGGAAAGCATTTTCATGGTTTGGGAATGCGCACAATCGATTCCTCGCATGAAATTGCCCCTAGAAGGGGGGGGGGGTCATTTTTAGAAAAATAAACTTTCGGGTCCCAAAATGTTAAAAAAAGCCACTTTTTTGCGCCACCCTGTTATCGATGATGTTTTCTGCCATCATTTAAAGGACCAGTCCGAGAGCGGAAAAAAGTTGCTCTTTTTGTTGATATTCGAAAAGTTCATGAAAAATGGACCAGTTTTTGTTTTTACAGTACATTCTGAATCGCTACTGTTATCGAGATAAATGCATGTGAAGTTGATGATTTGAAATTTTGCGTATTACAACGACAACATGTACCTAGGTCTTTTTTCTGTAATCAATAAAATCTGTATATTGAGAAGAAAATAATTTAAAATCTTTGAAAATTTAGAAAAAAATAAATACAGCATTTTTTATAACTTGTAGAGATTAATCAAATGGCACAAAAATTATTCAATTTGAAAATTAGTTTGGGTTCTTGAAACGAAAACATGAATCAGGGTTTTCGTTTCAATAACACAAACAAATTTTCAAATTGGATAATTTTGGTATCATTGTATTCGTCGCGACAAGTTATACAAAATGTTGTATTTATTTTTTTCTACTGTTCAAGAATTTTGAATTACTTTCTTCTCAATATACAGATTTTATTGATTTAGGGGGAAAATGACCCAGGTACAAGTTTTCGTTGTAATACACAAAATTTCAAAAATCGCCAACTTCACATGCATTTATCTCGACAACAGTAGCGATTCAGAATTTATTGTAAAAACAAAAAATGCTCCATTTTATGAACTTTCCGAATATCAACAAAAAGGGCAACTTTTTTCCACTCGGACTGGCTCTTTAAATAGCTGTTAAAAAAGTTAAGTAGAATAAAAATTCTGCTTTTTTTAATCATACGATGTTCAACCAATGATCAATCTTATGTTCTTATAACAAGTTTGAGGTCTCTGTCGATAAAAACTTTGTTTGCTAATCCAGGTCAATGTTTCAACATTTGTTAGCTAAAGTGAGTTCTTCAAAACTTTTCGGATGTGTACTTTTACAGGGTGTCCCAAAAAAGTGAAATTTTTGTGATTTTTCATGAATTTTGGACTCGAAAATTTTTTCTAAAAATGATCCATATAGGGATAATTTATGCGGGGAATCGATTGCGCGTGTTTTCGAAGCGTGAAAATGCTTTTCTGACCCTGATTCAGGGTAGCGTGTTGAAGAAAAAACTTCGGATTTTGACTGAATATCCGACTACCCATGCTATTAGTGGCACATTAGTGATTTCAAAAATTTCGGAACGAATTAGTGCAAGCCCTGACTGTCAAGTGTTCTAGCGAGCTAATAAGAAATTTTCCAACGTGGCAAAGTTAGCGCGTCGAATCTTATGACGTTTAGCGCCATATGAACGCTTATTCTCACTGCTCAATCGAGAAAATTCGAAATACCGTGGTCGTCGTATTAAGCCGAAAAAGGTGTCCAACTTAGTCGCATTTTTAGCATTAGGAAAATTTGAAGCTTATTGTCGAAATCGCGGCACTTTCGCCACAAATCTCGCCACGCTAACTTTCGCCACGTAACTTTCACCACTTTCGTGTCAATAAACATTTAATTTCAGACTAATTGAGTTGCCTGATTTGCAATAAGCGGCGAAAATTATGTGACGAAAGTTATAGTCTTTTGACAACGTGGCGAAAGTTAGGGTCGGCACAAGCTATCGTGTCCCCACAAGCAACGGCACAAGCTATCGTACCAAATCATCGTGCCATCGTAAAATTAACATAAAGGTACGATGAAATCACTACAAACTATCGTACCAATTTGGTACGATGCCATCGTACCGCGTCGTACCATCGTACCCCAGCTTGTGCCGTGCTTGTGGTGACCCTTATAGTGCCGAAATCGCCATGTTTAATATGATGTATTTGTGTGAACTTTTTTCGAATCGTATGCATTTATGGAAGTTCAGCGCCACGCGTAATCTCACTGCTCAATCGAGAAAATTCGAAATACCGTCATCGTCGTATTAAGCCGAAAAAGCTGCCTAACTTAGTCGCATTTGTGGCATTAGAAAAATTTGAAGCTTCTCGTCGAAATCACTATGTTTAATATGATGTATTTGTGTGAACTTGTTGTTGATTTTGTTGTAATTTGTTAAATGAATATATTTATGAGTATAATAAAATTGTATAAAAACGTCATCGTAAAAGAAAGTTGAACGCAAATAAAAAAGCGTCATTTTTAATATTATGTTTAATTTTATTATGTATTAATATTATGACGAAGCCTTCAACAAGGAAGTTCCATTTTATAGGCCTACTTGATATTTATAACATTCAATCATGTAATCATGATGATTATTTCTTGCCGACCCTCGCCCAAGCTACAACTCGGCCAAAATACAACTCGCCCAAGCTACAACTCAGCCAAAATACAACTCTCATCGAGTAGAGTCGATTGGTATAAACGAGAAGTATTTTGGTCGAGTTGTGTTTTGGCCGAGTTATGATTTGGAAGAGTTGTCATTTAGTCGAGCGGATGATTTTGGGCGAGATATAGGGTCGATATTTTCCACCTTTTTCATCAAATTGGAACAAAGTACAATGTTAAAGATACTGTGTACGCACGAACAAGTTGGAGGCGGATTTTTTGTTTCAATAAACTATATTGCAAATCAGGCAAAGAAATATCATATATAAAAACTTGAAATTTTTTTATATGGTATTTCTCTTTTTTTGCCTGATTTGCAATATAGTTTATATTATTGAAACGAAAAATCCGCCCCCAACTTGTTCGTGCGTGCACAGTACTTTTTAATAAGCGCAATCGATTCCCCGCATAAGTTTACCCCTATATGGGTCGTTTTTAGAAAATTTTTTTCTAAAAACCCTAAAAATCATGTAAAAAGTTGCAGAAATTTTCGATCAACCCCCATACTTATGTTGAAAAAAAGTCTATGGGAAATTTTTCATTAAAGTTTAATGTTTTCATATTTATTTAGCGTTAATTCTTGCACCATATTTACGTAAAAGCCCATAGGCTATATTCAAATTACGATGCTCTTTTCTATTTTAAACGGACGTCATCGTAAAAGAAAATCCAACGCAAATCACGCCGAAGCCTCCAAAACGCCTACATTTGCTGAGCTAGTCATATTAATGTTCTATCGAAAAAAGAAGTTGACGAATGCTCGGCTATCATCACGTATTGCCTAATATTGTTCACGTGCAGGTGTATTTGACTCTAATAAAATTTTTTATAAAACGCTTACAAACTTCCTAGTCCATAGTAGCTGAAAGAAATGGAAATTATGTTCTCAGTGATGTTGTTTTAATATAAGGGAGCTACTACACAATGAGGGGCCACCCACGTGAAAAATTTTTCTAGAAATGACCCCTCTAGGGGTAAAAACATACAGGGACTCTGAATTTGAAATTTTCGAAGCGAAAAACACTTCCCTGATTCAGGGAAAGTTTATGTATTGAAGCGAAAAGTCGAAAAATGCGATTTTTGCCTAAAAACGACCTAAAAATATGCGGGAAATCCGAATTTGACATTTATAAAAATTCCTCGGGTTCAAGAAAAGCTGTATATAGAATTTTCGCGCCAATATACAGTTTTTTTGAATCCGAAGAATTTGATAAATGTCAAATTAGGATTTCCCGCACATTTTTAGGTCGTTTTTAGGCAAAAATCGAATTTTTGCGACTTTCCGCTTCAATACACCTTTCCTGAATCAGGGAAGCGTTTTGTTCTCTTCTAAAATGTCACATTCGGATTCCCCTCATGTTTTTAACCCTAGGGGTCATTTCCAGAAAAAATTTTCACGTGGGTGGCTCCCCTATTGTATAGTAGCTCCTAGATGTACAAATTTCGCAATTTTATTTTCTTATAAGTGACACAAAATAAAGAATTTGTTATTTCGAATTAGCGGCGTAACCAGACCTTCAGATACGGGAGGGGCTGTAGATGAGCATTTGTTGAAAATTTTTTTTCAGAGATGGGAGGCGGTACTGTAGTTCGTTTTCCTACAAAAAACTATTTTTGGGTCGCAAAAAATGGCTAAAAAATGGTATTTTTGAGCAAAAGTAGCTACGATTTTTGTGAAAAAATACCATTTTTTAGTGAAAAAAATGGGGTCAAAAAATTTTCAAAATCAAAAAAATATATATGGGGTACCCTTATGAAAATTTTCAATTTTTTCAGGAAGAGGGGGCGGTCGCTCCCTGGTTACGCCATTGCTTCGGATACTAAAGTTTGAAAGTTCGAAGATGAGAAGTGAAAAGTGAAGTCCACGAACTTTTGGAACAACCTCATACAAACAAAGAATCATACACGGCTGGTCAAAGTGTGCAAAAAATAGGAACACCCAAAAACTTGATATAACACTTACTTGGGTTGCTAATAACACGAAAATTCGAGTTCATTTTCGCTTCAAAACACATATTTCTTCCCTGAATCAGGGCCAGGGAAGCGTTTTCAGGATTCAAAAATGTGCGCAATCGATTCCCCGCATAGAAAAACCTCAGACAATGTTTTCCGTCGAAAAATAAAATTTTAGTTAATTTTTGCTTCAATACACCCTCCCTTCCCTGAATCAGGGTCAGCGAAGCTTTTCATAGTTCAAAATTTGCGCAATCGATTCTCCGCATAGAAAATCCCCCGAGAGCATGTTTTTTTATAGCGTTTTTGGGGAGTGTTCCCACTTTTTGCACGTTTTGGGCAGCCAGGAATGGCATATAGTTGATAAGAAAAGACTTATATCACAATTAGAGAGAAATATAAAAGAAGTATTAACTTAGCAAATCATCTAAACCATTTTTCGAACCATTCGATGGTTGTACTGACCCGGTCGAAGATGGCTTCTTATTTGAAATATTCAGTGGAAATGAAAGCAAGTCGTCAAATGCTGACTGGCCGGCTGGTCTAGACTGTGGAGGTCTCGTGGTAGAAGAACTCGACAAATTCATTGCTGGTGAAACGGATGATGGTTGTGGTGATGGCATTGAGAAAGCGTTAAAACCAGCATTGTTCATTGCAGGAAATGACATTTGAGTGGGTTGAGCAAGGCTCCTGTTGACGGGATTTGAAGCTTGTGGCGGTTGTGGGAATGCACCAAAGCTAGGAACTGTATTGCCTGGGGTTAGATTGAACAAGCTATTCGAGTCGAATCTTGGATTTTGCACGCCAAAATTTGAAGAAGCTCCACTCGAGCCCCAACTGGGTGCAGCAGGATTCGGTGTGTTAGTTTGGCCTGTCGAAGCCCATCCGGATGTGGAAGAAGAGGGCAGGAATTCTGATAAGTCAATGTTGCCTGATGGCTTTGGAGTGGGTGAAGTTTTTGGTATTGATTGAAACGAACTAATGTTCGAGTCGAAAACAGCATTGAATGGGTCGCTTGATTTCTCGGTTGGTTTGGATGTAGACGCCGAGATGACAGATGGTTGATTTCTCAGCCTCAGGTTTTGCTCTTGCTCAGCAGCGATTCGCTTTTTCTCTTCTAGTGTCAAAGTACCCTATAGAAGAACATGAAAATGCTTCCTTGACCCTGATTCAGGAATTGGAGTTGGTGTATTAACACGAAAATTGAAAAAAATTTCTAAATAGAAATTTTTTTTCGATTTTCGTGTCAATACACCAACTCCATTCCTTGAATCAGGATCAAGGAAAAAAGAGAAAAGTTTTGAAATTTTAGTACTTTTCCCGCCTTGCTACCATTGTTTTGGGTCGTTTCGGCAGTTGTCGAGCCTAAAATTCCACCTAATTCATCGAGTCCTGGCGAAGTGGTACGAGTTTTCGCCGACTCGGAATTGAGTATCTCGTCAAAATTCAAGGTTCTAAAATGATTGGTTGATGAAAAAACAGAAAAAAGAAACTACCTTTGTTCTTCCTCCGAAGCACTCAATTGTTGCAGCTTATGCCGCTGTTCTTTTTCCACCTTTTCCAATAACAAGTGAACCATGGCGATATATTTTTCAAACTGACTCAAGTTGAGTGTGTTTTCAACGCACGTACTAACCAAGAATGGGAGTACGCTTTTGGCGCACTGTTCACGGCTGATGCCGAATCTATCATCTTCATACGCAAGTTTGTATATTCCTAAATATTTTCCAAATTCAGGGTTTTCGTGTCAATATTCAGGAAAATTCAAATGAAAATAACAAAAAAGTTTCCTACCCAGAATAGCCATAAGAATTCCGGGCTCTTTGCTATTGATTTTGGGCAGTGCGGGGAGGATTTGATCGGAGACCATCCACCCTTCCAAGTTGGACATCAATTTTCCAATGCATAGCAATGTTTGTACACGTATCTAAATTTTATATTCTTGGATGAAACAGAGAAAAAATGAGGCATAGGCTCTAATGGAACGAAGATGATGGTACGATACGAATGAAACGACATAATGGAACGAAACCAAATTCAGGGTTTTCGTGTCAATATTCAGACGAATTCAAATGAAACGATCGAATAAAAAGATACGAATGAAACGATATGAATGAATGAAACCAAATTCAGAGTTTTCGTGTCAGTACTCAGGCAAATCAAATGAAACGACACGAATGAAACGATACGAATGAAACGACATAATGAAACAAAACCAAATTCAGGGTTTTCGTGTCAATATTCAGGCGAATTTAAATGAAATGATCGAATAAAACGACATAATGGAACGAAACCGAAACCAAATTCAAATTTTCACAAAAATTCTTTTTTTGCGAAAATCATATTTTTGCTCAAAAATCGAATTTTACCAAAAATTTAATTTTCATAAAAAATTGATTATTTGGGTGAAAAATTGAGTTTTCGCTAAAAATTCTATTGTTCACAAAAATTCATTTTTTGGGCGAAGATTGTATTTTTGCTCAAAAATCGAATTCTTGCCAAATTCAGGGTTTTCGCGTCAATATTCAGGCAAATTCAAACCCGAATTGTTTTGATTCTTGTAAATCAGTTTCAGGCAAATTGTTTCATTCGTATCGTTTCAAACCATTCATTTCGTTTCATTCGAGTGTATGCCGAAAAAATGCGCTCATCAAATGTCAATTTCTCAAAGTTGTGCTGGCTAGCCCAACAATGCTTTTCATCAAGTTGGACAAACACAAACGCGATCCAACAACGGTCAAGTTGGTTTTTCCCTGTTCCCGATTTATGTGAAGACAATAAAGAAAAATGACAGGAAAAGTGGTCATTTCAGGACGGAAATTATCGGTATTTAAGCAAATGGAAAATCTATTGTTTCGTTGATTGTTGTTGCCCCCAAGTCAGTTATGCTTATCCTATCTCAAACATATTTGCTAGTTCTCCAAAACCTATTGGTGAAGATGATTTTCTATTTTCATTTTGTAACAGGTGAACAACATATTTTTCCTATTTGGCACTATTGAAGCCACTGCACAATAGGGGGTCAAATTCAGGGTTTTCGTGTCGATATTCAAGGTTTTCGTGTCAATATTCAGATCACCCACGTGAAAAAATTTTCAAAATTTTTTTTGGAAATGGTCCTTCTAGGGGTAAAAACATGCGGGGAATCCGAATTTGAAATTTTCGAAACGAAAAAACGTTTTCCTAATTCAGGGATGGTCTGTGTATTGAAGCGAAAAGTCGCAAAATCGCATTTTTGAGATTTTTTGAAAAAAAACTAACTCCATTTTTTTTTAGCCTATACCCCTAAGATGATGCCAAAACCGGCAACGATAACTCCTTGCTGCATGGATACTCTAGCTCCGGGCACATGCAAGGCTTTACTCAACCGTGATCCAGAAAAGTTTTATAATAGTTGTAGACAAGATCCAGATTTCAGTTTTATGCAATGTAATTTCAAAAAAATTTCATTAAACTTTATGAGTTTGTGTTGTTTTAGGTTGTTTTAGTTGCCATTACTCAGAAGATTCTTATATAGGATATGGTAGGTAAAATATTGGGTTGGTTCATAACATACATGGGCAAGCAGGAGGGTACTAAATACGAATTGGTCCCAAAGGTTACTGTCAGCAAAAAAAACGTCGATAGGTGAAAAATTATTTTACGAATTCTTTTTATGAAATCGTATGTCAAATACGAATTTTCGCAACGAATTCAGTCTGGGCGGCTTCCCAAATACGAATTGGTCTATTAATTTTCTCCGTAGTATGGGTAATAAATACAACTTCTTTTCTCCTCCGGGCGTGAAGCACTCGGTCCCCTAGTTTATTACTTATGAAACAACCCAATAGAAAAAACCTAAAAAATGGAAGCAAGAGATGACATTTTAGCCCCAACAGGTGCCGATCTATACAAGCAAGATGCCGTGAATTTGTTATTAAACCCACGTGGTGACCACAACCGCTGTTTTGATAGACATGGCAGCCAATTTTGCTCCACGTTTCTAGAAAGAAGAGGTCGATGGGCGCAAAAACCAAGCAGCTGTGAGCATGCATCCTTGGCTTTTAGGATTTGCAGAAAATCGTGTGGCTATTGTACTAGCTAGTAGGTGTTGAAGTCTTACAGAAAATATTCGAATTTTTTCTGGCTGACATTCTTCGTAAAAAGATTGGGGAACACGGAAAATTCAAAAACAAAAAACACTCAGATATCCCTGCGTGGTCGTTTTGTCCCCCACCAGGTGTCATAAAACGGAGGTTTGACTGTACCATGAAACTTTTTAGCTTATCAAGAGCAACTGTAAAGTATAATGGCGAAGATGCTAGAAACATGAAAAAATG
>JAQGBS010004061.1:0-10721 GCA_034698545.1 Acrobeloides obliquus
TGAAAATTGTGCAAATTTTGTAAATAGTGATAACTTGAAATTTTGGGGGTGTTTCCATTTTTTTTGCCGCTACTGTACACGAATGGCAAAAATTTAACGTGCACGTATAGTAAACGTTTATACCCTACCAATCATGTACGTGTGTACACGTTTAATTTATCAAACCCGAACGTGTAGTAATAGTTTCAACGAGTACATTTCAAATATGTACTACACATCACGTTTGATGGGGCGAGTATGTGTACTACACGACACGAATGAAAAAATTTTAACGTGTACGTGTAGTACACGTACACGCGTGGCAAATTATTAATGTATAGTACACGTACACTAGTGGCAAATTTTTAACATGTACGCGTACTACACGTACTCGAATGGTAAAAATTAAACGTGTACGTGTACACATTAAATTTTTGCCATTTGTGTACGCGTACACGAAAACCGTACACGTTTGCATCCCTGATATTCGTTCATCTTTCCTCCTACCGATTGATTCAGTTGATCTATCTGGATAGGCGTTAATAGTGCCATATTCGACAAGTAACTCCATTTGGTTTTCCTTTGGATGGCATTCTTAATTTTTTAAGCAAATTTTTTCATTTTTTTATTTACTTGAACTTACTTTTATAAGAAGTTTTTCCTAACGCAAAAAACGAGGATATATAAGCTAGGAAAAAGATTGAAGTGACCAAAAACATTTTTTAATTACTAAAAAATAGAGTATATATACAGGGTGTTCAAAAAGTCTTATGGGATCATACGTGGGCAAGGGGTGTAATCAGCGACCTAAAATGCGAATTGGGTCTATCACCCATTTCGCACTTTTGAGAATTGAGTTTATAACAAATCGAATTTTCGCGAGTTTGGTATATAAAAATGTGAATTGTTTGGCGATTTTCGTGATTTGAATATATTTTTGCGAATTATGCATTTTGATGACTGACTCATTTCGCATTTTTTTGCGCTTCGCTCGAAAAAATGAGAATTGGGTACTTAATTTTTTTCGAGAATGCGGCGAAATGGGGGATCATGTCCCTCTGGCCCACGTATGGGATTTTAAATCATCTTATCTTAGAGAGTTTAAATCCCATTTTCTTCATCGAGGTGTCATTGGAATGGTCATGATTTGCGGTTATCTATATAAAAAAATTTTTTGGTATGGCACCACACTACCTTTATATTTCCTACAATACTGATTTTTACCCTGTTTTCGGGAAATCGAATTAGTAGAGGTATTAAAAGCCGCTTTTTTAGTGATTTTTTGCACTCGGGAGTTTTCGCCTATGGGGAACACAAATCCGAATGTCCCGACTCTTGAATAAATCATCTAAGGGGTCCAAAGGACTCTTAAGAAGTCTACGGGATCCCTAAAAGATCGAAGGGATCCTTAAGGGGTCTACAGGACCCCTTCGAATCGTCTGACTGGGGGGGGGGTGGCCCCGTAGACCCCTTAGATGAGCTATCCAAAGGTCGTGACATTCAGATTCATGTTCCCTATAGATGAAAACCCACGAGTGCTAAAAATCAGTAAAAAAGTGTATTTTAAGACCTCTAATAACTTGATTTCCCGAAAACAGGGTAAAGATCAGTATTTGTAAGAAATATATAGCTATTGTGGTGCCATACCAAAAACTTTTTATACAGATAAAACCACAATTCATGTCCTTCCCAACGGCACCTCGATGAAGAAAATAGACTTAAACTCTCTGAGATAAGATGGTTTAAAATCCCATAAGACTTTTTGAACACACTGTACTAACCGACCACTAGTTTCTTTGATTGAATACTTAACAAACTCATTATTTTTCGCTCAAATTTTCGCTTTATGGTCACGAAAGACTCGTGCTCATACGTTTCTGCTAGACATATTATTATTGATAAAATACACCTGTACCTTTTTTATTCCCATTGGTTCTTTATTCCGTGAATTGTTATTAAAAATGCAAGAAGTTGTTAACACCAATTTACACGGTAAACCACTTTATATGGAGCTGACGCGCAAGCGCACAAATAACAACTATATTCATGCATTTTTTATTAACCGTTAACGGAGAAGTATGAATTCCAAGAATTGGAATTCATACTTCTTTTATGGTCACAAAAAACTCGTGATCATACGTTTCTGCTAGTATATATCTTTTAATATTAAACGAAAAAATTGAACATCGAGGGCAATAATAAATCTTAACATATAAAAAGTTTTAAAATAAAAATTTTTTATATAAAAACAAGAAGCAAAAAATATAAAAAACAAAATGCAAAAAGTAATCGACGGCACCGGGACTCACACCTTCTAATATAGCTCTATATATGGGCAACATTTATGCAAAAAAATCAAAAAGATTGAGTGGCACAAAAAGTATTTTGTGACATGCCCTTCGTCTCAAAGCTTGGTTCTTTCGTGAAACCTGTTTTAACTAATCCAACCTATTTAGAGCCTTCATTCTTGGATAATCTCAGGTACAACCGTCTGTAACAAGTTATCAATCAAAACTATCATGAAGCGCTTAGAAAATCTGGAGAAGAAGCCACCTGCGCAGTGCCGCAAGATCCACTCAAAACCTCAACTAAACATACATATCCTTTGAAGGGATGAGTTTACACATCCGGGGGAATGAAATGTGCGCATTGAAACGAATAGGACATGATAGAAAATTAAAATAATAAAGAACAAAATAAAGTAAATTTGGACAAAATATGAAAAAGATCTGCTTATTTGACTTTCGGTGATTAAGAGATAGGCATCACAGCTGTAGGAGCAGTAGAACTAGGTTTTGTTAAAATGTTATAAGCTCGAAGTTGAAAGGCAAGAGTTAACAATCTAAAATAATTTTTCAACAATAACTTTAATTAAGACCTTACTCATCAAAAAATCTCCACATAGCTCGCGAAGAATTAAATTTATAAAACATAATGACAAATCTCTGCGGAAAATTACTTCTACAAATAGCTGAGCTTGCATGGCAAACATATACGAACATATAGCATGTTATGATGTACGCAACGAAAATGAAAGCGTTGGTGAAATTCTAAAATAGGATTTATAAAGAGGAAACTGAAAAAGAAACCAAGATGAGGAAAATTTGGAAGCAAATTTTGATGGAGCCAAAATTACACGACATTAGAGGTGTGCAGAGCCGAGATAAAACTGGCCTAGATCAGGCCGGCTTCCAATTCGCTCAATTGTTATCCATGCCAGGCCGATATTTTCTAGGCCGGCAGAATCTTTTGGTACTACTCAGGATTAGGTGATCAAAATGACAGGGTTCTAGATCCAGAAAAAATTTTTCGATTTTTTTCTAAAAATGACCTTTATATGGATAATTTTATGCGAAGAATCGTTTGTACGCGTTCCCGAAGCGTGAAAACGCTTCCTTGACACTGATTCAGGGAGGCCGTATGTGTGTATTGAAATGAAATAAAATGAAAATAAATTTTTCATTGTAAAACTGACTTTCATTTTCATTTCAACACACACATACCGCTTTCCTGAATCAGGGTCAAGGAAGCGTTTTCACGCTTCAGGAATGCGCACAAACGATTCCCCGCATCAAATTACCCCTATAAAGGTCATTTTTAGAGAAAAATTGAAAAAATTTTCCGGATTTAGAAAACTGTCATTTTGATCACTTAATCCTGAGCAGTACCAATCTTTTTTTTAAAAATTTTTTTACATAAAAAAGAACCAAAAGAATCTATTTTTTAAAATTGTAATTTCTAGGCATTTTCAGCTTAAAATAAGCAAATTTTCAACAACAGATATGTCGTGAAGACATGTGTTTTTGTGATTTGGTACCTGCAATAGAAACAATCTTTCTAACGTTGCTTTTTGCTTTGTCCAATCTGGTCCCTTTTGCCGATTGACAATAAAAAGCTTTATAGCTGTTGCAATATCGAGGATCAACGCAACGAAAATATTCGCATAGTCCCAACCGTCACGGACGTATTTTACTATTATCGAAGCATCATAAGTGTTACTAAATACACCATGATCATATCTACCGTAAATATACCAGATTCCAATGACTAAATATTAAGAAACTATATCTCGACTTTTCGACCCAAAAATACAGGGTGAGTAAAAAAAGAGATTTTTAAACAAATTTCCAAGTTTTTAATTTTCACCAAAACAACCCTATGGAGGGGGGGGGGGTTCTATACAAGTGTAACAATTAAACTGTATGGTGTTGTTCGAGAGTGGTTACACAAAATTGTTTATTAGCTGCATATATCTGATGTGGCTAGAGAGGAAAGACTGAAAATGACTGCGGCTATTTGCCCAGGTTAGGTGTTCGCTAGACTGCCTCTCATGTGTTTATGGCAGCCAATATTACAACACATGAATATTTCAGGGCTACATGAGGAATCGATTGCGCGCCCCTTGGAAACACTTCTCTGATCCTAATTCAAGGAAGTTGTATGTGTATTGAAGCGAAAATAGACGCTTTCAGGGTGTAAAGAATGCGCCACAACAAGTTCAATTTCGAATAATCTAGTTATGGTTTTGAATTTTTTTGCTTATTACAACGAAAACCCTTTTTATTACATTCAAACTATATCTTATTTTTCTTTAAAATTATTAGAAAGGTTTTTCGTTGGGCTGTTGGTTTTTTGAAGTGTGTAAAACTTGATTCTTTGTTTTTGGTGATTGTATTTGCAGTTTTTTTGTGTCCAGAAAAATTTTTAGGAAAGCGTAAATTTAGCAAAGACAATTTTCTGCCATATTTATTGCTGTTTTACTTTGGTGCAATATTGTGATTGTTTTGTGGTATAAATTGAATAAAGAAATTTCGGTTTTGATATTTTTATCGGGTTTGTGTTTGCATTTATTTCCTATTTTTAGGGCAATAGGAAGGAATGCACCGCACGGTTTTTATAGGAATAAGCGCACAATGAATGAGCGCACGGACTGAGCGCACATTTTTGAAGGAAAATGTGCGCTCAGTCCGTGCGATCGCACTTTGTGCGGTGCATTCCGTCATATCGCCATTTTTAGACCGTTTAGTTTAGCGTCACGAGAATTTAGAGATGTGGTAACGTTTACTACACAAGACCGATCGCGAAGACCTGCGGAAATCCATTGCGTGTTGGGCGGAGATAAAAGTTCGAGACCGATTGCATGGACCTAGTGGAAATCTGTTGTGCTTTTGGGTGAAATAAAAGGTCAGTGCCTTGCAGTTAAGACCCAGGGGAGCCCCAAAAACTCCGAATTTTACAAGAGTCAGTGAAGCGTTTTAAGATTCGGCAATTTGCTAATCGACTCCTCGCATAGAAAGCCCTCTATAGGATTATTTT
Source organism: Acrobeloides obliquus (assembly GCA_034698545.1). NCBI lineage: Eukaryota > Metazoa > Nematoda > Chromadorea > Rhabditida > Cephalobidae > Acrobeloides > Acrobeloides obliquus. Next base: position 5,296 of record JAQGBS010004061.1, read on the forward strand.
GGTGAAATTTTAAAAACTTGAAAATTTTTGAAAAAATCTCATTTTTAAACTCTCCCTGTAGATTCATGGGTCGATACGCTTTTTGGTGTCTTCTGACATTCCTAAGCATTTTGGCATAGGACTGTTTAGCACCAAGATCTTGGTACCAATATTTGGCCTAGGTTTTTTACTAATTTTTTGGCGCATCATATGTTGGTTTTAACAATTTTTGACAAACTTTTCCCACTATGGCCGCCATCGGTTCAAGTTGTCGAGATATCGTATTTTAAACTTTAAAAAATAGTATGTTTTCACTTAGGGGTCATCCAGATATTACGTAATCATGTTGGGAAGGGGGGAGGTCAGCCCTCTTTATAAAAATTGATTACGTTGGGGGGAGGTAAACCACCAAAAAGTTGATTACATAATAACTGAATGACCCCTTACCATCAAGCAAAGAAAAGACCAGTATTGGTGAAAACGCTAATAAGAAAAAGATTATACAAGCCACGATTATCTTAACTATGAGAGCGTGAGATACTCGCATATTAAAAAATATGGGAGCATAAATTGCTAGGAATCTTTGAAGGGATTTTGCTGTACCAAGAAATATGCTTGTGGCTAAAGTAACAGCACAGAAATAATACGTGATTAAGTCGATTCTTAAGCCAAAAATTAGTGGTAGTAATTTTTCAGAATTTGAAGCAATAAGCTGGTTTATACCCATGGAACTAAAATACGAAATGGTTATAAATTAATTTTTAATAAAAAATAGGGTGACCGAATTGCACCCATTTGGGTGCAAATGATGTTTCGGCGAAAGACAAAGTTGTTCATCATAAAATTTTGCGTGGAAATGACCAAACTTTGATGATTTTTTGATTATCAAGAAAAAAATGGTGAAAAGTTCGATCAACCAGTTTATTTTATAAACATTTACCGAATATCATAAAGTGTTTCTGCTAAAACTATGTTGAATAGTAGTAAAATGTCAATAATAGAAATAGAAACGCAAATAATGCCATATGATGTGCGTAATAAAGGCTGTTTCAAGATTAATGCTGTTACAAATATGGACAAGAGTAAAGCGGGGATTCCAAACTTAAACATTTTAAAATTTAATGCACATTACCATTTTGCTTGAGTTTATTTATTTAAACGATTAATTATTTAAACCTCTCAAAAAATCGATTTTCGCTATTTTTTCAGACTTTGGTGATCAACTAGTTGAAGTCGCATTTTTGTAGCTTCATAACGGCGCATTTGAATTTGTGGTCGATATGAAAATTGGATACCGAAAGGGTTATAAAAATTCATTCAAATTTGGTCTATTCGTGAGTAGTCTCAATTAAAGAAAATTCGCTAGAAATCGAAAGTTGTGATTCTCAACTTTACAGCAACAGTTATAAATTCAACTTACAGCAAGACGGAAAATAAAATTCATCATAAACAGATCTTTATCCAAGTTAAAATAGTACATCATTAAGTCATATCCGCCAGCTACATATTTATTATACTTCGCAAATGCACTTACATCGCAGGCCAGATAATTGTTTGAATCGTATTCAGTAATATCGAAGTCTTAATAAATTTGATTATTAAACCAATTCACACTAGCATGTCTCATACTTCCCCCTTATGTTTTTTCCATGTTTTTAACCACAAACGACGAAGGGGGAGGATATATCTACCCTTTGTTCATGTATTCCCCAGAAGCTGAATCATTTTGGAAATATGTTATTGAAACCGTAAACCTCATATGCAAGTACTTGTTTTTATTTTTTTTGCAAAAAATAAAAATAATTTACAGCAGATAAATGGGAAGATAGCAGGCGCTCTGCGTGCCCTGCTACCTCTCCGGCTTGCTGTACCCTCTCTTTACCCCATGCAGTACCCTTGGGTAGTGAAAAGATGACATTTATATCCCGTAAACGACGGATCGGGACAACGGTATATTTGGAATTATTAGGGCCTAATAAACACGAATATGCAAAAAATTTTCGAAAATTTTTTTATGACTATGGTATATTTCGCCATCTTTGAGCACATATGCAAATTTTTGCATCTTTTTACTAAAATGGACTTATCTCTTCGTAGAGATCTTATCGAGACGTGTTTGACCACTCATTGGAAAGCTGGGAATCTGCCCTACAACTTTTATATAGACACCTATAGCAAGTTTTCGCTTCAATTAAAAGTTATACTCCAATCTTTGAGCATGCCTCGATTTTTCAACCGGAGTTTTTGGCAAAGATCGGCATTTTTGACCCGATTACAAGGATTTTCAGCCAAAGTGGTTGTTACAACTATAACCCCTCACACCCTTATAAAAGTTGTAACGTGTGATCCCAGTTTCCCAATGACACCAAAACCATCGAAAAGTAGATTTAATCTTGAAGAGTTATGCCCAAAATACAAAGGGTACAAAATCGTAAAAGATAACCAACATTTATGGAGCCAAAATGGGAATTTTTGAAGTTTGCACACCGCTTCAAATGCTCTACTGTGTTTCTTTTGTGTTCAATTTGCTTAACCCGTTCTCAATTTTCCTAGTACCGCGGGAAGTTCGAACTTTCGAGATATCGTCTCAAGCACCAAAAACCTACAAGCATTGTGACAAAAAAAATCGACTACGTTTAATGTATTATCCGCATTCATATCAACATATTCGAGAGTCATTACGTCTAATAAAGTAAGGTTTAACCCATTATAGCTATAATATAGCGCCGGATAAGGAAGTAATCGAGTGTCGTTTTTATCAAAGGTCTCTAAATTTAAAAAAATAATAGCAAAGATGTTTACGCTTATGGAAGCTCTGAAAATTCCCCCAAAAAGGCGACTCTTTTAAAGCTTCCTTGAAAAATAAAAAACATAGCTACCTTGAGTTGCATAACACTTTCGCTCATTCATTATTGCACCACAACCTAAGCAAGAAATTGAATCGACTTTAGTATTATTTGGAATTGTTTGGCTCTCATTGTAGATATTCTTGATTGATTTACCATAGACAAGGGCATGCATATAACAATTATTTTGTGTGGAATCTAAAAGTTTATTGGCTTATTCCAATCAGGGGTGCAAAGATCGTGGTTTTTTGGCAATATCTCACCTCACCCACTGGACAGTTCACCAACCAAGGACAATTCACCCACCATGGACACTTCGCCCACCGGACACTTCACCCACTGGACACTTTGCTCTCCATAGACACTTCACCCACCATAGACACTTCACCCACTGCACAGTTCACCCACCATAAACATTTCATTCATTGAACACTTCACCCAACGGACAGTTCATCCACCATAAATACTTCCCCTACCATAGATACTTTACCCACTGGGCAGTTCATCCACCATAGACACTTCACCCACCATGGACACCTCACCCACCAAAAATAGCAATCTACCTTACTTTTTTGTAAAAAGTGTGTGAAGTGTCTATGGTGGATGAACTGTCCAGTGGGTGAAGTGGTTATGATGATGAACTGTGCAGTGGGTGAAGTGTCTATGGTGAATGAACTGTCCAGTGGGTAAAGTGTCTATGGTGGGGGAAGTATTTATGGTGGATGAACTATAGGTGGGTGAAGTGTTTATGGTGGGTGAACTATACAGTGGGTAAAGTGTCTATAGTGGGTGAAGTGTCCATGGTTGGTGAAGTGTCTATGGTGGATGAACTGTCCAGTGGGTAAAGTATCTATGGTGGGTGAACTGTACAATGGGTGAAGTGAGATATCGCCGGTTTTTTACAGCCACAAGAGTAAAATTTTCAGCTTTTTATTCCGTAAAAAATCTCAACTCATGTCCATGGGCCGGACTGGACCCAGGCCGGAGCCGCATACCTTATTTTAAAATTTTTTAATCTTATACCTGTGCAAACTAGATTAAGTCCAACCGAATATGAAGTAGCCGCATAATTCATATCTTGATAACAGTCTCCATTAGGTGTGCAAATGCACAATTTTGATTTATCACATTTATTTAGTTGTAGTATTGTCTCGTTTGATTCCTTTTTTGGCTTTTCCCATAAATATCTTATGCCGTTATCGCATTGACATGTTGCTGAAAATCCGATTTAATATTTTTCTAAAAGTTGTAATATTGGGTTGATCGAAAAGTTCTTCGATTTTTTACATAATTTTTGGACCGAAAAATGTTTTTCTAAAAAGAACCCATATAGGTGAATTTGTGCGGGGAATCGATTGAGCGCATTCCAAAGTGCGAAAACGCTGTCCTGACCTTTTTAGGGAAAACAGTGTATTTATTGAAACGAAAATGTAAAAAATTCGAATTTATCTGTTCAAGGGGGTTTTCTATGCGAGGAATCGATTACACGCATTTTCGAGGTATAAAAAAATTTCCCCTAAACTGATTTAAATGATTTTTAAATAATTTGAAAACTTTTTATGGAATATGCTCCTTGTAAAAGTAACTTCCTGTGGTCAAAATCAAAAAATTCTTTTAGATTCGAGTTTCCCATATCGAAAAACACCTGTATACAAAAATCAGCCATTTTGTTGCACTTTTGGAAAATTCGAAGTTTCAAAAGTTCACCAAAACGGCTAATTTTTTGTATTTGGGAGGTTTTTCGACATAGGGAACTCGAATCTGAAAGAATTTTTTGATTTCGACCATAGGAAGTTATCCCTACAAGGGGAACTTTTCTATCAACTCAATATCTCTCTTACCAGAAGCAGATTTTAAGTAAGCAATGTTTAAAAAATATGCTGGAAATGTCATCGTTAGCCCGACATAATCGTTCGAGTTGCAAGCTAAATTAAGAAAAAAAAGAAATCAAATTTAAGTTAATTCAGCTATTTATAGGAATTGGGAAATTGGAACGCCTATTGAGCCAAAATTCATCTCTTCCAGTCCTGCCTGGTCACCGACACTTAATTGACTTGGGCTTTGGGTGACTAGTTTTTCAAAATATTCGGCCAATAAAATGTGGCTGGTCTAGGCTCCGTGTACCGTCACTTCGTCGACTGCGTCACTTAGTCGAAACGTCATTCGTAAAAAATTTTTTTCTTGAAATAGTCCCTAATTTATACCCACTTTAATATACTATTTTTTGCCGATTTTTGAGCTAGGTCTCGTGAAAATCTGAGCGTGGAAGATCTTGTAGTCCCCTGTTAGTTGATCAAATGATGTGTCGACTAATTGAAGAGTGTTAGGAAGAGAAATAAGTCACGCCATTATTTCGTAACCAAGTATGACTCATTGCTTAATCACATGATGTCATACATAAACATATTTCATCACCGATCTCATAATCCAGTATGACTCATCGTCTGATCACATGATGTCATATGTAGACATATTTCGTCATCGATTTTGAAATATATCTGTCCAATAATAAAGTCATCACGTGACTCGATCACGTGATCCAATATTTCATAATCAACATTCCATAGGAATGAGTCATCAAAACAAATATCACCTGACTAG
>JAQGBS010004062.1:0-10720 GCA_034698545.1 Acrobeloides obliquus
ATAAAATTTTTGCTTAATATTTTTAGGGGTCCTTCACATATCTTTTAATATTAAACGAGAAATGTCTGTCTGTTTGTCAGTGTCACCGAATTTCGTATCCTTAAGTCTAATCCCGTTACGACTTGATTTTTGGAAAAAGCTCGGTGAGAGAAGAAAAACGACACCAAAATAATAAATATTTTTGCTTTTTCAAAAAAATTGATTTGTTTTTAAAAAAGACGAAAAACTGGATAGAAATTGAAAAAAATCCGAAAATTTGAAGAAATTCGAAAAAAATTGAAAATAATTTTAAAATTTTTTTTAAAATTCGAAAGAAATCGACACAATTGTAAAAAATCGAAAAAATATAGAAAAAAATGAAAAACGTCGAAAAATTGAAACATTCGAAAAAATAGAAAAAAATCGAAAAAATAGAACCAAAAAACGCAAAAAAATCTTCTGTGACGATCCCTTAGCGCCAAAGGCGCTTGATCTCCCAGTTATTTCGTTATTAAAGAGGTCGATCGAAAATGACGGTAGTACATTTTTTGTGAATTTAATATATAATTTGATGAAGGAGGGGGAGATCTAAAATTCCAAATTTTTGATAACGTATATGTGAATGACCCTTTATTGATATTTTCTTAAACATTTTCGATGAAAAATCACGATATATTTATGAGTTGATTAAAAAGCTTTCAGTTATTATTTACTGACAATTGTTTCAACGAAAAGAAAGAAATCAACTTTCAACGAAAAGAAAGAGGTAGACAGAAAGTAAGATAACAAAACAAATTGAATAATATTTTTTAGCTAAGAAATTTAATAAACAAATTTCTTTGTTGTCTGACTTTCTGATGAACTTATCAAAAAACTTTGTGAAAAAACCTTTTGCTAATTCTGTCAAAATAAAATTTGCCTTAAGCCCGTTTGTGTACTGTTTTCGAATACCGAAATCAAATTGTGTTCTAGTGTTCCAACTGGGAACACAATATGTGTTACGAACACAATGTGTTCAAGACTAGTGTTAGATGCAATGGGAATTTTTCTTTGCCGTTTTTATAGGCTCCAAGTGGGCCATTTTGGTAAGCAGAACTGGTTCTGTGGGGTGAATCAAACGTGGAGTTAAGGTGCCAAACTTCCCGCTCATTAGACCCCATGAAAGGTGTTGGTTGATATTGACAGCAGGGCGGTGGCCATGGAAGTCGAATCTACTAAGGAGTGTGTAACAACTCACCTGCCAAATCAACTAGCCCTGAAAATTAATGGAGGAGCGGGGACCTATATTTCACCGTTATGGCTTGAGAGCCCCTAGTGGGCCTCCTGGCTGTAACGAGTAGGAGGGACGTAACGGTTAGCGTAGAAGGCTTTGGGCGTGAGCCCATATTAGAGATTAGATTGTGAAAGGGCTCAACCTGAGTATCCCTCCTAAACTCCTAGTAATAAAGGTCCAAACTCAAGCGTGAGTTCCGGTCCCAACGCCCTAAGCAAATCCAAAGACCCACTTTGACTAAAATTTTTCACCAAAATTATCCATTTTTTAACAAAAAGGCCCCAAATTTGATATTTTTTAAACCAAAAGTTCTTCATTTTCCTAGGTCCAAAAGGGACTGGTACGATGACCCTATTTGAGGCTGGAACCATCAAGGATAGTTGGACAAAAACTTCAATGACGAGAGATCTTTTAACCTCTTGAGAAAAAATCGATCTTTGACCAAAAAATGACATTGTTTTTATCATTGTTTGCTCGTTTACTTCTCATCCTTTCTCTCTTTTCATTTCGATCGATTTCGAAAGACCCATACCGCATCAACAATTATGAATCAGCAATTTTTCTCTATATAATCTCTTCCATTCATATTTATTTCAAGTTTTAATATTTTTTGATAGTTCAAAATGTACCCTACTCTCCATCCGCCTCCGTATCCTTCAGCTCCTGTTGATTCAGATGAAGAAACTGAGGTTCAAACTCATGAAGAAGGTTTTGAAGTTGTCGAAAAAGAAGCCAAAAAGCCTATTTACCCAGAAGGTATGTTTTAGATAGATTTTTTTAAATTGAATTTTTAGTGAGCCGTTTCGAACAAGAACCCGAGGTTGTGATCTCTGAAGATGAGCTCAGAAAAATGAATTTTAAGAGTTACAAAGGAAAAGAAATTTTCAAGAAAGAAATGGTTCCGAAAATGAAGTTTGAAAACATAGAAACATCGATTTGTTATGGGGTAAGCGTTGTGTTCAGAGTGATCAACGGTTACTAATGATACTTTATTTTGGAATGACCTGTTCTCGCTTCTACTCCATTTTTTTTACAATGGTCAGCCACTCATTTTAAAGCCAGAAGCTGAGTCTAAAAAATCCAAGAAAAATTTGTGAAAATCCTTGAATCAATAGTCCTGAGTTGAAAACAAACTATGCATTCTTTAGTAATAGTTTATCAATAGTCCTGAGTTGAAGTCCTTAACAGTTACAGGCCCTGAACTTTTCTAAACTTAAAGTTTAACCAGGAAGTTTTGCTACCAAAATTATTTTGAAACTATTTAGGAGGAAAAAGTTTTTTCGTAAAAATGACCCTATTTTGGATAATTTGATGCGAGAAATCGATTGCGCGCACTCTCGAAGCGTAAAAACGCTATCTTGACCAAGTTTTTGTGAAAAATTGCCTATTTTTCTCTTTTTTTCATCTTTTTTCGTCGAAAAAACGGGCAATTTTTTACGAGAACTTGGTCAAGATGGCGTTTTTACGCTTCGGGAGCTCGCTCAATCGATTTCTAGCATCAAATTACCCTCATCAGGGTCATTTTACGAAAAAATTTTTTCTCCCAAATGGTCGCAAAATGTACCCCCTTTAAACATTTTGAGTTGTGATTCAACTCATTTTTAGTACTTTCTCGAAACTTTTGCCGAAGAACGTTACATTGAAGAAGTTCAAGAACCAACAAACCCTTCAACCCAACGAATCTCTACCGAACCTCCTCCATATGAGCCTTTCAATATTTGGAGTGTTCCCATTTTTTCAAAAAGCGATTTTATTGAAGAAACCGAAAAACAAGAAATCCCGGGCTCTAGTGAAATTAAATCTTGTCAAACTTGTAACACCATCGGCCTAGTTCAATGTTGGGTGTGTTCCGGAACTGGACGGCAAAGATGCATGAGATGTTGGTAAGACAAATAGCCTGAAAATCCAGGCCCAGTGCCTTCTTTCTTTCCAGGACCAGACCCTGAAAATGGGTCCTACCCGGCTCCTATTTGTCATAATTACGATCGGTGAAGCATTTTTCAATGCGCACAATCGATTTTTTAAAAATTACCCCTAGAAAGTGCCATTACCCGGGCCTTTAGATGGGCCAGCCCCTGAGTTGGAGCCTGGCAGGGTCCGAATCTGGGCTCTGAGTTGGGCATTGGGCCTACTTTAGAGCCCATGATTCGAACCCGGGGAGAAAGCACTGTTCAGGCCCAATCCCTTGGCTACTACTCATTTCGACGAACAAGGACTGACTCTTTCCGGACCCTGATCCGGGTCTGAGCAGGAACGAAACAGTGTCCGAAAATCTCGATCCAAGCCTTGGCTGCTACCCATCTTTGGGCTGGGATTGGCCGGGAAGTCAGGTCTCATCTTTGGACCGGATTGTCATCCTTCAATGATGAGCGAACCTCAAGGACATTAGCCAGATAGAACAGACCATCCACCGGGTTCTTGTGCAAGAACGTGTGGCCTCGAGACCTGACTTGTCGAAGTCTGTTAATACTTATGAAATACTTTGAAGTCTGATAATACTCATTTTAGGGGCTCTGGAAAAGTCAAGCGAGAAGATGAAGGAGAATACATCCCTTGTAGCTCCTGTAGAAGCAACGGATATACAGTTTGTTACAGTTGCAATGGAATGGGCCGAAAAAACTGTAAAGAGTGTAAAGGAAACGGCCATTTACGTCATTTTAGACAACTTATAGTTAAATTGTAAGTCACTTTTTTTTATCTCTAACCCCCGTTTTTTAGCGTCGTAGAAAAATCCCAGTTCTTCACGAACAAACAAATTCCTGAGAAGAAACTCGAATATGCTATTTCCAAAGAGTTGCTTAGTGAAAAAAGGGAATTTGTGGTAATTTTAGTGTCAATTTTCCCTTGTAATTCCCATTTTTAGGTAAATCCAATTGAAAATTTTCATGTAGATGAAATCAATTTTACAAGTCGCGTATTTGTTTCTCAGCATGTTCAAAAACATCAAGATAATAATAAAAGAATATTGAAAGTAGGCAACATAATTTGGTTCATTAAACAGAAGAAATTTTAGCAAAAACATACTCTACAAGCTATACCGATAATTAAAGTTCAATACAAAGTGGAATCAAAGTCAGACACGTTTTGGCTAGTGGGAAGCTCAAGATTCTGTTATGTAGAAAAAGAACCTAGCTGGTATAATTCATGCTCGATAATGTGATTGATTTATGTTGTGTTTAATCTGTTAAATCCCGCACTATCATTTCATCATCGAGACATGTAACAAAGTTGAAAAAAACTTTGTTTACAGTTTCGAGGACCGCGACATATCACCGCCGCCGGGCAAAATGTTGATAGCATGTTATAGTTGTAGAACTCGGCCTGGACTTCAATAATTGCCCCCATGTTCACTATTCGAAGTAGGGTTGTTGTCGATATAACCTGCTTGGAAGCCAGATACCTATGGTTTATGAAAAAAGGTGTTGTCAATCTATGCGCTATAACTTTAAAAAATAAGTAAGCTCGAGATGAGGCTAAGATATGATAAAATTCCACAAACACAGCGCTACATTTTCATATATTAACTCCCATGCTATCATGGATTATTTGTATAGAAAAATGCAAAACAATTTTTGCTTAAAATAGGTTAAAAAACAAGCCAACTTTGTTTTGTTTTTAATCATACGTGCGCTAGTAGTCGTTTCAAGAGTTGGAATTTTTTGATTTTGTAGAGCTCGATCCACACTACTGTTCTAGAAAGTTATTTAGAATTCAAATATGTGTTTTTGATTTTTTACAGACCTCTGAATCTTGACACCTACCTACATTAAGGAGCAAAATGGAATCAACACCCCTCCGAAAATCCCATAAAAAATGTTTTGGGTGTAAATCTGACTCTACAAAGCCATTTTGACGCTCTTTTTTCAGAACAGGCCGAGTACTACAACTATAACATGCTATCGACATTTTGCCCGGCAGCGGTGATAATATAATAAGCAAATAATAAAGAATACTTGAATCGTTATAACAATTAAGACACAGTCTCTGTAAAAATCACCCATGGCCAACAGAGGGCCAGAAACACGATATCTGGGAATTGGATGAAACTCAGCTGAAAAGTTGCGCCTATACCCATATAGTAAAATGACATCCAACTTTTCCGATGAAACTTTCTAACTTGGGAGAAATCGGGGTCGGACTATGGGTGACTCACGAAAAATGCCAATTTTACTTTTTCCGCGATATCTTTTTTTCCTGGAGGATTTACTTAAAACTAACTTTATGTTTATAATATAAAGTGGGTTCGAGGAATCTCTCTGTATAAAAATTTTGGCCTGAAGTCAACTTCTTCGAGGAGATCTGGCACTTCTGGGTACCCCCAAAAACCCGGTTTTTTGCGTTTGTGCTGGGCTATCTTCGCGAAGGAATGGTTGCTGACCCTGAAGTTTGGATATGTTTTAGGTCTAACTCACCGCAACATTTTAGCTCAGTTTTGGTTTCAATCTGAGGTACACGCTAGAAGTTATAGCAGCATAGATGATACCCAAACAATTGAAAATTCTTTAGATTAGCGAAATTTGCCATAATTTTTATATATTCGAGAAAATTCATGAAACATGGAGCATTTTTTGTTTTTACAGTAAATTCTGAATCATTATCGTTGTCGAGATAATCGCGTTTGAAGTTGGCGATTTTTGAGTTACAATTTTGAATTTGAATTTCCCGCCAAAACCCAGATTTTCAATTTTTCAGGGATTGGCGGGAAATTCAAAATTGCAACTCAAAAATCGCCAACTTCAAACGCGGTTATCTCGACAACGGAACAAACACGAAAACAGTCAAAAGGGGCGGTATGCCATATCACCTCAAGCAGGGAGAAGATCCCGCAGGATGAGATAGCTAAAAAGAAGTTCGAGACAAGCGTACTGCAACCTGCGTTGAGGTTGCAATATGTTGCTATAAAGGTTTGGGATAGCTCATTTGCGGGAAGTGAGAAAAAGCGGAGCTACAACCTGTGCAGCTCCAATGAAGCCGCCGTGCTCCGCATGCCTATATGTACCTATACCTTATTGTATTGTAACACCATTATTTAATAAACAAAGAGAGACCCAAAACTACTCTCTGACTTGACAATCGGTGATTTGTCCAGACGCTGTGTACGCTTAAGATTTCGTCTAATGTTGTTTCGATCCATATTCAAGAGCTTTGCAATTTCTGGAACAGTCCTTTCTTGCTTATTCAACTCGTAAAACGCTGCTTTTTAGAATTTACGCGTATTTTTGGATCTAAAAAAACATGAAGAACGAGCAAAAGAAAATTGAGAAATAGAGAAACTTTCTAGGAGTGCGTTGATAATATTGTGATTGAATGATTTAGCACTGGCAATGTTAAAAAGATAATCAAAAATCAATGAGGTCCGCACTTTTGGCGCACCCTGTACATATAAATCGTCTAAGCCAAGAGAAATAATCCTACCAGTGCACTAACTCTTTAAAGTGGCTGAAAAGTCACAAACTGGTTACTTTTGGCACCATTTTGAGCTTAAAGTCATCGTATTTATGTAAAAGTCACCCGTTTAAAGTCACCATTTTTTGAAATTTTGTCATTACAGAGTAGTACTGGATAGATTTTATTTCAAAATTTTTAATGATATTTTTCGAATGAAAATTTTGCCGAGCCACCACTCAAATGATTGGAAATACAGGGTGGCGCACAAAAAACCGGACACTTAGAAAAGATTTTAAATTTTTTGAGGAATTTTTCAATTTTTTTCAGTCATCAGGCATTTCTTTCAAACATTTTTACCCGATTCTTTCAGACATTTCTTTCAAACATTTTTGCCTGATTCTTTCAAACATTTTTTTCTGATTCTTTTAGGCATCAGGAATTTTCTTAAAGTGCTCGGTTTTTTGTGCGCCACCTTGTAATCTCAAGAATTTTTTACAAATAAATTTAAGTGAAAAACTAAGTTATTTGTCGCTTAAAATACGTAGATAGTGTATTAAAAACCTATGAAATACTCTAAAATTCCAAATTTTTAGAAAACTTGATTTTTCAAATATTTCTCTTTGCGGGAAATCATGATGACAAATATTTTCTTTGCGGGAAATCATGATGAACTCAAGAAAATGTTTAAAGATTGCATCATTCAACTAACAAATGTGTGTGTAGGATTTGTGGGTTGTAGTCTAAGTCATCATATCATCGTTTTTAATCAACAATGATACGATGACTTAGACTACAACCCATAACGCAGAAGAAGATCTATGTAGCCTAAGGGACCATCCTTTTGATTTTCAACACACTCCACTACAATGAAGAAGATCAACTCTCTATATAAATAAAGAGTTGGTCATCTTCTTTTAATAAGAAAAGTTTTTAGAAACTTTCATCAACTGTGCCATCCTTTTTTTCACCAAAACCCTTTCCTCAGCCTAAAAAAATCTATCTTTTAAAAAACGGCGCTATGTAATGTCGAGCTTTTTAGAGAACTTAGAAAAAGTTTAAAAATTAATAATTTTTTGTAGACAGATTTAGAGTTCATGGTTAGGGGTCTCAATACCGGTCTCGATTCCCAGTAGCCAAAAAATGTAATTATACAATTTGGCGCATAATAAAAAAAAGTTGGAGGCAATTTTATGAAAAGGCCATATTTTTTTGATACGCAAAACTTGATAAGGACGTAGCTTCTACATTTTTTTTGCGTTTTTGTGATTTTCGGCCAATTTAATCCTAATAGAATAAGTTTTCTTACCCTTTGATTTTGTCGAGAAGCGTATTGTCTGGCATCCATTTTCATTTAAAAAATTTTAGTTACCATACTCTATTCTCTACATTTCTATTAACCAACCAAAACAACATGGGACGTTTCCAAAATAAGGTTGTAATCGTGACCGGATCTTCCAATGGTATCGGGCAAGCCACCTTACTTGACTTTGCCAAAGAGGGCGCAAACGTTGTGCTTCATGGTCTTAATCAGGATCGTATAAAGACGACGGAGGACCTTCTCCAAAAAGCTGGAATTTCCACCAACAAATATTTAGTGGTTAAAGGTCCTATTGAAGAAGAGGTAAGCTATTACGAGAGGATATCTCAAAGTCTAAAGGTGGTCGTAGTAAAAAAATATACCAAAATTTTCCCCATTGGTAAAAATTGGCTTTTCGCCGGTTTCAGGGTAGGGGGTCCTTAAACTTCTGGCGCTTACAGGGTGGCACACAAAGATAGGACACTTAAAACATTATAAATATAGTTTATTTAGCAAAACACAACAACAATAATAATTCAAAATGACCTCCTTAAAAGTCCCACTAAGCCTAAGCCTAGGCTTAAGCTTAGGCTTACGCTTAAGACTTATGCCTAAGGCTTGGGCTCAGGCTTACGCTTAAGGTTTAGACTTAAGGCTTAGGCTTAATAGAACTTTTAAGGAGGTCATTTTGAATGATTATTGCTGTCATTTTTGCTAAATAAACTATATTTAAAATTTTTTTAAGTGCCCAGTTTTTTGTGCGCCACCCTGTATTTAGTTCACCTCCCCCCAAAGCGTAGGGAGGCGAACTAAATAAGTGCCCAAATTCTTCCCTCCTCCCTACTATTTTTTCAATTTAGGCCACAGTGCAAGCGCTGATCAACGAGCCACTAAAAAAGTGGGGCAAAATTGATATCCTTGTCAACAACGCCGGGCTGGGTTTCAAGTCAGGTCACAAACTCTACTCCATCGAAAACTTCGACTATGTTTTTGCAGTGAACGTACGAGCGTAAGCTATTTTTCATTACTCAATAATTTTTGGTTATTTTTAGTCGTTTGCGCTTGATTGAGCTGGCCATCCCCCATCTCCAGAAAACCAAGGGCAACACTGTGGGTGTTAGCAGTACTGGCGCCTTCAGAAAGCCGGTAATTTTTCAAATGTTTACTCAAAATCGAATATCTACAACTTTTACTTGAATTAAATTTTTTTAAACTTTTAACCTAAAAAAATTTTCAGTTTTTGACTCACTTTTTCAGTGCTGTAGCCAGAAGGCAGGTTTGGGGACTCCCAAAAATCTTCATATTTTGACTAAAAATTGAAAATTTTTGCCAAAAATGCTTTAAAAACACTATTTTTTCTTTAAAAAATCAGGTTTGGGGGCCGGGCCCCATCGGTTCCCTGGCTAGAGCACTGGATTTTTAACATTAAAAAAAATTTACAGATAGACCACCCTTTGCACACCTTCTATTCCACTGCTAGCGCCGCCTTTGACCACTATATGAGAAATGATACGCCTCGACTGGCCTCTTTGGGCATCCGCATCAACAATGTAAACCCCGGTCCAACCATAACCGGCATCTTTACTCACGATGGCAGCAACCAGGCAGAAAAGGATGCCGGTCTAAGTGTCTACGAGAAGCTTTCGCGTAACTCCGTCCTTCCTGGGGGTGCTGAGCCATGGGAAGTCAGCCGAATCATCCTCTTTTTGGCCGACGAGCAATCCAAGTCGATCACTGGTGCCAGCTATTATATCGACCGCGGACTTTCTACCTATGCTCCTGCCTAATTGGCACGATGAAAAATGTTGAAAGCTCAAATTTGAACAATATTTTAAAAATCAAAATTATGTGTTTTTTATTTTTTAGACAAAATTTGTATCAACAATAAATTTTTTTAAGACACAACTTTGTAAGAATCAACGATTGGTCTAAGATCGTCGTATACTTTTCATGTATGTAACTGAAGAGTGTTTATCTGCATCCCTGTAACTGTACCCCAATAACACTTCCCTGTAACTGCACCCTGTAAAAAAGTCGCTGTAACTCCTTCCCACAGAATTTTGCCTTGTAAAATTTCTTTATAACTGACATCCACCTGCTAAGCGAATAGGTGGAAGAACATGTTGATGCAGTTTTCAGGCTGGTGCTTCTATGAAAAATGGATTTTTAACTAGCAGTTTCTTGTCAGAGGCACGTGCAACAGGGTTTCAATTTTTTGGGATTTTTGAAACTAACAAGGGAATCTTACCCTGTATACCTGTTCAAACAAATCAAAGAACTCAAGATTTTTTATGGCTGCCTGCCCACATATTTCTTTGAATTATTATATAGAAAACGTCTTAATTTATAAAAGTTCACTAAATGATTATTATTTACATAAAATATCAGAAATCTATTGGCCAGACAAAGTATAATTCCCAGACCAACAATTCTCGCCTGGTCTACAGAAGACTTTGAGGTAGTCAATTAGAAAGTATGTGTCTTGGAAATTCGAGGGGTTATTCCTCATAATATCCTGGCATTCTTGAGTGACCGGAGGATTACAAGATGCAATATACAAGACAAGATAGTTATTGTTGACCACTTCTGGATTGCAATTATCTCCAAATACATAATATCCGTTTGGAGTGCCCCATGTGCCAGGATTGGGATTAGGACTTTCCTAAAATCAAATAGACTCGAATTAAAGGAAGACAACAATCCATAAATAACTTACGTTCAAAATATCCGCTGGTATATTTGGCTTCACAAAATACCAAACTTTGATAAAACTCCCATGGACC
>JAQGBS010004063.1:0-10719 GCA_034698545.1 Acrobeloides obliquus
GACAAATAGAATGGACTTTAATGTCAAAACGTCTTTAAAATGTACGAAAAATCAAAAATTTTTAAAAATCACCAAGGTTTTTTCCGGTACTGTAAATAAAAATTATTTCAATTCTTTAGAGGGAAGCCGCAAAAAAAGTAGAAAAGTGGCTATAACACAGGAAAATGCAAAAGAGACTGATAATATAAACATTTGTAAAAAGATTGAAGCATAACGCCAAAAAAACGCGCTGCTTTAAATGTGTATAAATAAGGAGCTGAAAAGAAAGCTATTGCCCAATGAGAAATTTCTACTGAAAAGACCATTATAATCTTTGTACCATTTATTTATTAAAAAAATTAGAATAAAAATAAACAATTTTCTCAAAACTTGTAGTCAGTTTAGAGTTTGTCTCTAAAAAATAGCCCAGACAGACAATCATTTCTTCTTTTATTGAGGGGATAGTATTGAAACTCATATGTATGTATCACAGTGGTTTTCGACGCCTCGCCCGGTCGGCGCCGGAGGCTTTCGGCTCTTGAATTTCGTAGTCAAAGCTGTAATCTTTGTCTCAGTTTTCGTTCTAAAGATCATCCGAAGAATAGCACGCCTCATGCTTTTATTGAATATTAAGTAAATAAACGCGCTGCCACCTAAAATTAAACATCATAGGTGCACGAAGTAAGGGGAACTGTCCTCCCTCCTCCATTTAGTCGTATCGAGGCCAAAATTTAAAAACATGTTGTATTTTGGAGCGAAGCACCAAAATATGATATGGTTTATTTTGAGGTATGACATGATTTTTCACAAAAATGTCTATTTTTATCAACATTTATCGAATACGACATATTTTACGATATGATTTTGTTGACAAAAAAGTTCGAAAACATGTCATATAGTGAGACTATTTCATCCTCCTACTTCTGCACCTATGTTGGTTCTCCTACTACATTAGACGTGTGATGTGTGGTACCCCCCTCCATGCGGCCTCTCACTTTACCATGGATGTTGAGATTTTTTTCGGCGGGAAAATCGGATACTTACCATGACTTGCTTGCCAAAAGAATTGAGCAACAATGATCAAAATTGTTGGTGTTGGAAAAAACTGCATGTACACATAAATCGCTGATGCAACAAAGATTAAAAAGCATATCAAGGCGGCTTGTAGAATTGTCTTAAAAATTTTTGTTTGGTTTTTTGGCTTTTTAGTCAACCCTGCAATGTTTTCGGCCTTTAGTCAATTTGGGGAGGAGATCATCGGACCATTTCCCTTCTAGCTATGCCACTGCTCTACCCAGCTAAGCTCTTGTGGGATGGTAAAATTTTTCACCCCTTGGCAACAGCGAAAAAGCAGTTTATCCAATCGATTTTTCTTACCTGGCGTTGAATTGTCGAGACCGATTTGATATATGCAAACCTTGTCTTAGCAATCAAAACAAAGATAATTGCAAGATAAACCGTGCCGAGTGCAACAATTATGGCAATGTTGTTAATAGAAAAGAGGAAGTTGTCATAGACTACGTCAGTTTGATGATCGATCGAGAGTCCGAAATAGGGATCCAAGAAGCAAGCATAGAAATTCGAGTTGTATAAGCAAGGGCACGAAAACCACCAATAGTATAAGCCATAACAGATTGGGATCGTCAGCCACGCATAGATGCGCTTGCCGTGGAAGATGGAATCAGACCAGTGGGGCATGGTTAGATCAAGAAGACGATTGAAAGCAAGGAGAAGCGCCGCGGCGCAAGTGCTACACCAGCAGCCTAAAAATTTGGTGTATAATAAATTTTAGGAAGGATGCAGAAAGTGCTTGAAAAATGGATTTTTTTTTAAAAATTTTCAAAAAGAAAGCATCTTGCCCCTCCCAGATTTTCAATTTCTCCAGGAATTTGGAGGATGATGTTTCCTCTCTTGGCTAATTCACTTATTAAACAAACAGATTTACCTAGACCAAGTCCTCCACCAATGTATGTTAATGTTGGATGAGTACAAAATACAGCTCCGACTAAAGAAAGATAACCACTTATTATGGCGCTGACAAAAACTGCGGTAATATCAATAATCCCCAAGTAAAACATGATTTTATAACAAGAGTGTTGGATGAATTCCGGCCTTAGCATGACGATCAAAAAAGCAATGTAAAGTGGCTAAATATATCGAGTTACTGGGCCTATTCCTGAATCAAACCGTACGGTCAACCGTGAATCGTACGATCAACCGTACGGTTCACGGTTGACAGGTTGACCGTCATATTGAAAACATTTAGAGCCACTTTAAATACTTACTATATAGATAAGTCCCATAACTATATATATAATACCCATTGGAATGTTAACATGACCAAGTGATGCCCATTCTTCATAAGACAAAAAGCTGCAATTGTACATTTTATCATATTTGGCATGATCGAGTAGCATCCACTCCATCTCTGAAACAAATCGATTTTTGAAAAATTCTGTTGTTCCCGAGATCGTGTGTATAAACAAATAGACATTACACGTTTAATGTAGTAGGTAAAAGCATATGGGCCAAGAAGTAACTGAAAAAAAGAAAAAATTTCATGATGTCCTCCATTATGATTTTTATCCAAAAATGACAAAATTTATAAATTTTCACTAAAAATGTCCAAAATTTTCCATTTTTACATCAAAATTCATTATTTTGTCGTCAAAAATCGTCATTTTCCGAGCATTTTCAAACTAAAATACCGGTAATTTTCATGCTTCAATAAAAAGTTAAGAGCGCAAGCTTCTGCTTCAATAAAAGTTAAAGATCTAACTATTTACAAAAACCAGTCGACTTTAAATAGTCAGAGATCATTTTACGCTTCAATGGAGAATTATACTTTATTTCCTGCTATAAAACAAACAAGTTTCAAGTGGGTATGCCATTGTGAATTGGACAAGGAAGCCGCCCGTCCGATCTGGCAAGTTAAGCAACGTTGGGCTCGTATGTTTGATTCTCATTAGGATAAGACTTTTGATTATCAAAAACTTTCTTTTGTAAAAAATTAAAAAATTTTTGCTCCATTTTTTGCAAACAAGTTTTTTGAAAGTCAAAAATTTTATCCTAGTGGGATCGAACCTACGGGCCCAACGTTGCTTAACTTGGCAGATCGGATGAGCGGCTTCGTTATCCCAGATGCCTCCTTTTCTACTGGTGTACCCAAATTTTTTTGTTTTACAGCGGGACATAGAGTATAGTTTTGGCCTTGATTATCTCTCACAATAGGAGAATCAAATTTTAAATTTCTTATACGTCTGAAGATTGAATTTAATAACATTGTATTTTTTGAAATTGGGCAAAAGTTTTCGGATCCGATTGGCACTCGAACTCGGACCTCTTTGCTAACATCCAAATGCACTACCATTGTGCTACCGAGACCTCCAATTGATACCCATTTTTTGGTGAATACTTGGTGGTGTATTTTTATTGATACTTAATTAAATTGTAAAAACGAAAATTTTGTCCTTCATAGTTAAGTGGTAGTATGCTTCACTTTGACTTTAAAAGACCAAGAGATCGATTTACTGATCAAAATAACTTTTTTTGCCTTTATTAAAATCATTTTTTTTCAAATTTTTATGGAAACATAACAGCAAAATATACCATGTTACAAGCATTGAACCTCATCTTCAGTTCGTTCTACTGGTATCATAACCACTTGACTATGAGCTTGATAAATTTTGAACATGGCGCTGCCGCAACATTATAAGACCACATAAAAAAGTTAGCTTGACTAAGATCTATGCAGTTCACAGACGGATGTAATTGATACCTAAATAAATCTGTTGTGCACTATAGCACTTTGTCAATTATTCATACACCATAGGCCAAAATTTCAAGATAAGTAAATATCGAATATCTCATTCCCCACTTCATTTTTACAAAGTTCCCTAGATGTTATACATCCTAGGCACCCATTTTCGAACCTTTATATTACGTCAAACCTATAGAAAGTTTTATGAGCCCATGCCGAAGATAAGTGATGTCAACTTGGAACGTGTGTTTATGGCCCTGCCCAGAAAGTTTGATTGGGTGTGCGAGTGTCACAAACATGATCTTCCTCCATTTACCGGCGAGATCCACGGGATGAGCCAGGCACTCAATAGTAAGAATATAAAGCAAAGGATATTTTGGTGGACGGTGGTGCTGATATGTATTACTGGAGGGACTTCTATGGTGGTAATGGTTATTTTAGAGTATATTCAAGGGCCTACAGCTACATCGACTACTATAAGATTGGTAGGTGAAATTATACAAATTTCCCAAAAATTATTTAAAAAATGCAAAATCTATCTCATTTCTAGATAGTTTGGCATCAAAATAATTTAAGTCTCCGTGGCGTAGTGGATAGGAAGGTCGGGTACCACGCCAACAGGGCTTAGACTTAAGTTTAGGCAGGCTAGGCTTACAACAAGCTTTGAATAGACTTAGACTAGACTTAGGCTTATTTTTAGGCATAGGATTTGTCTTAGGCTTAGTCTTATGCTTATTCTTGGCTTAGGTTTAGGCAGTCTGACGATAGGCTTAGACTAGGTTTAGAACTAGGCTTAGTGTTAAAAAGAATAGAAATTAACTTATCTTTTTAATATTTTATTTAAAGCAACAGTTAGACTAAAATTTCAATACAATTTCAACCCTTTTATAGACGTAGAAACTAGGCGGACTTTTTACAAAAAATGACGGAATGATTCACATAAGCTGATCAAAGCGCATGCAAGAATTGCATGCGCTAAAAATTATGAAATAATATTTTTATATAAAATTTTGCTGCAAAAAGCAGCACACTTAGGCTGGGCTTGGGCTTAGACTTAGGTTTAGGCAGTCCTAGGCTTACTATAGGCTTAAGATGAGCTTATGATTGGGCTTATTCTTAGGCTTGGGCTTAGGCTTAGGCTTAAGATTAGACTTGTGCTTAAGTTTAAGCTTATCTTTAGGCTTAAGCTTATCATTAGACTTAGGCTTACGCATAGGCTTACACTTAGAATTGCTCTTTGCTTTTGCCTAGTCTATTTTAGTTTATGCATATCTTAATTTTTGCGGAAATCGATTTTTTGCAAGGAGAAAATTAATTTTCGTAAAAGTATTCGATTCCCAATAGGGTCAAAAAGCTTTCCATTTTTAGAATTTTTATTTTATGAACATTTTCTATCAATTCTAGGTCAACAGTCTCGAGCTCCCCGGCATAATAATCTGTCCAAAAACTCCAGATTCTTTCAATTTTACCTTACTTTACAAGGATGTCCAACATATGCTTCCCAACATATCAACTACCCAAGCAACTGATCTAATCGTATTTTGGATAGCTGGAAGTGGCCTCGAAAATATGAATGATCTACCGACCTGGAATGATACTTATTTGGAGTATCTTCAAGGTCTCTATAAGATATGGTCGAAAGGATATGATCATCAAGGATTTTTTGATAAGATACAAGTAAGGGGAGAGAAAATAATATGGCATCTGGTCATTCAATAAGACAGGAACACGGAGCACCAAAAAGTCGACGATCGATTCAGTTCGCCGAGCGCTTCAAAATAAGCATCATATTATGACGTTTTGAAAGTTTTACCCATGGCCGAGTGGCTAAAGTGACAGATTTGTAGGCTCGGGTTAGAATTCTACTTCGAATTTATAGTTGTTCAAATTCCTTAGAATTTCCTTAAAGAAGAATGAGAACTGATTGACTATTGTTACAATCATGCTACTTTTATATGAGATGACTTGTGAAGGGTTTGTGACCAGAAGTGGGGTGATAATTTGGGTGAGAGACTTTTGCTCACCAACATTTGCGCCCCAACATTTGTACATCGTCAATTGCGCACCGACTTTCTATAGTAGTTAAGTGGTAGAGCGCTGGCCTGATACGCCAGAGGTCGCGAGCTCGAGTCCTGAAGATTTTGCCATCTTTTATTTGGGAGATTGGTCTTTTGCTAAATTTTTTGTATTTTGTTACCATATAACCAACGTTTAGACCAATTATGGCTATAAATGTCAAGATTTGTTTGCCCAATGTGTAGTGGGAGGTACGACCCAAGATTGTTGCAATGTCTTGTTCAAAAAACAAGTGGTTCCCCGAAGAGGCATATGCTATCAAACTAAAAGAAATGTCAACCAGGCATGTTTAGCATAGATCTTTAAAATTAAATACCAAAAAAGTTCATTCTGAAACAGTTTGAATATTGAAAAATGTTGATTGGAACATTATACTCGCCTAAAATCAACAAGAAAATTTTTGTCTTCTGCGGCTGGCACTACTACAAAATCGAAATTAATTACGACTTATTCAGTGACCGCTATGGTGTAGTGGTCCAGTGCACTGCCAAGGAGTTCGGCATCACCTTGCTTCGGTTTTCCTTGCGTCCAAAAAATTTTGACTTGCAGGAACACTTTAACCCTAAAGAGGAAACAGTAATTGATCGGGGATCACAACATTGTCGAACATGGATTTATGAAATGTCCTAAAACTTGAACAATCTAATAAACCTAATATTTAGCCTTAAACTTTTAGACAGAAGCTGATGATATCGGTCGGCTTGTAATCAACCTAAAAGCTCCATCAAGTCTCACCTCACCTGAGTCTAATTATACTCAAGTATATATTTTAAAACCATGAATCAGGGTCAATTTTCATTTCAGGCCCAAATGATCGTTTATATAACAGATAACTTTGAATATGTTACAGACTTCCCTAGATATTATTTATACCCTTTTCAATACAATCGGATGCATTTTACGGCTCGGTATATTGATTTGTTACCATCGAAGGATTGTACAACCAAGGTATGAATAGAAAAGGGACGAAACGAAGATCATTGCCACTGGAAACGGTCTCTGATAACTGGGAGCGAGGGGGTCCCTATAATATGAAAAACCTATATTATTATAAAACCTTTATTCTTGATAACTAGCACAATTAACCTCGGATGTCCGAGGGACAGCGTGGGTTGTTTCAGGGTTCGCGCTAGCAGTCGTGAAACGCATTTCACGACGATTTCCGGACACTAGCCGTCCAGAAATTATAATATTTCCAGACACTAGCTTTGGGACATAAAAACAAGACAAAAACGAGCCTAATTGAGCTCTCTGGGAGTGAATTCCTGGTCTAATGTTCCAAATTTTAGACAAATTTTTTTTAAATTTAGTTTTTTGGAAAAGACACCGAATGTTTTGTCAAGAATTGGCTATTTTTGAACATTATTTTACCGTATAATTGTACTGTGCCATATTTGAATCCACCATATTTGAAAAGGATCAAGGAGATACCCGCTGGGACGCCTATATGTGAGCCGATTGTGATCGCCAAAGATTATTATGATAAAATACAGTTGGTGCACTCGGGGACATTTGGATATACTAGCAATGATGTAGGTTTTAGCTCGTATACGCCTAGAAAAACCCTTAGTCAATTTTTTCCAACGAAATTTCAAATTTTAGTTCATTTTCGCTTCAATATACACAACCTTTCCCTGAATCGCGGTCTAGGAAGTACAAATTATTCTTCATCTAGAAAAAAGCCCCATAAACAGTCAAAGTTTCGATGAAATTTTGAATTTTCGCTTCAATACACACATTTTGCCCTGAATCAGGGAAGCGTTTCTCTTTTTCAAAGCACCTGTTTTAGTGCATACCCGGCTGCAGCCGTTGGGACTACAGCACAACTTTGCAACAAGGCGATGCCCTTTCTCCCTTCGATGGATATACTTTCAATCTAGAGATTTCTTATTATGATCTTCAAGTATACACTTCCTTTTTGTAAATTCAAAATTTAATGCTCCTTTTTAGTACGAGTATCTACAAGAAGTTATGACATCTACAATCCCTGGCCTGATGTCCCAAATTGGCGGTCAATTTGGCTTCTTTTTAGGCTTGTCTATCATCACGACGATTCAAGTGACCATCTTTTTGGTAAGAACGGCAGCAAAAAGAATTCATAATTTTTTCCAAAATCGAAAAATAAAAGAATATCCAATCTCGGATAATGTTGAGGAGAGCGATCATAGAAAATTAGAGGATTAAATAAAGTTTATTTCAATATATTTTATAAACAAAATTTATCAGTTTCAAAGCTCAGGCTTCGAGCAGGGTTTCTACCAATGGCAGGCCCAACCTTGCACAAACTTAAAACACATCTGTTAATTGACCAATAGTATTAACATCCCTTTCTGTGTATGGAGGTGGTGGTCCGACTAAAAAATTTTTCAGATTTTAATAACTTTTCGTTAGCATACATGGGTAAGGGGCACTAATGGCCACACATGCAGGGGGCACTAATGCCCACATAGCAGGCCACAGGTAAGCTTTTCTGCAGATGGGGTCACCACAGCGTTTCAAATTGAGTTTCGGTTGAAGGGAGAAGTCCCAAAAAAATTACCTCGGTTAGGTTAGATCCCTTCTGGAAGGATTCTAGTTTTTTCTCAATCCTTTATTCTATCTTTTCTTTTTGTTTTATTAGCTCCTCAATTGAGCTAACCGGGTCACTACATGGGTCATCCATGAGAATTATCTTTTTGTAGTCTATGCTAATCTCGGATTTAAGCAAACGTTCTACAAAGTTGTTCGTCAGCATTGGATTCATTGTTTTGAAAAAAACCCTATAGAAGTTCGTTTTCTGGACGGATATATACATGGAAAAATCCCCATGAGAAAAATTCTCAGAGGAAATCCTCATCATTGAGCAAAAGACTTTACTTTGAATCGGTTTCCGACTTTGGATATAAATAAAAATCCACGATGCCACAAAATATAATACCAAGCCAACGTGGACTTTACAAACCGGTTCAATGCTTCTTGACAAGTAACTTCTTGATAAATAAGGTGAATGTATAAGCAGTATCGCAAGGACATAGATCATGAGTCGAACCAGCTAACAAGGAGAAAATAATAAGTGTGACCCATATTTCTCGGGTAATTGTCAGTTGGTGACATAAAATCTCTACCAAGGATTAGACCTAGGCTTAGGCTTAGGCCAATGCTTAGGCTTAGCTAAAGCCTAAGCTCTGATAGAAATTTTATGTCACCAACTGACCGTTGTTCGATTTCTCCGGTTTCTTCGCCAAAAATCTTAAATAAATTTTTTAAGATGTTCTGCATTAAAATTAGCGGCCCATAGGCCGTTTTCGCCTATTAGCTCTGCATTCAAAACTCCTAAAAACAGCTAAGTCAAAGGGGGACTCCATGTATCAATTTTTGGGGTAGGAAAATGACTTTTTTATTTAGTGTGCCAAAAGTTCAGGCATATATGGCTGATTACTAAAAACAACAAATTTCAAGCTAAAACCTTTATTTGCACTGGTTTTGGGCCATAGCATACAATAATGTATGTACATGTTAGAGCCCAAAACCAGTGAAAATATAGGTTTTACCCCGAAATTTTTTGTTTGTAGTAATCAGCCATATATGCCTGAACTTTTGGCATATTAAATAATAAATCATTTTCCGACCCTAAAAATCGATACATGGGTTGAGCCGTTTTTGGGCTTTTTTGAGCCCAGATCTCGGCGTAAACGGCATATAGGTTTTACCTCAAAATTAACACAGAACATCTTTAAAAATTTACTTAGGCAGGATTTATACTTCTGTCGTATCGTACGACCGAACTATAAACGCCTTCGTACGACACAAAAATGCACTGTCGTGTCGCGACACGACAGGACTATAAATAACGCTTTAAGATTTTTGACGAAGAAACTGGAGAAATCTGGTCACACACTTAGTGTCCTCTATTTGTAAAATTACTTTTCCGGTACTAATGAACATTAGGTGTCGCACTTAACATGAATTTTTCAAAAAATTTTTAACTTTTTTTCGTTGGAAATGACCTCTCTAGGGGTAACTTTATGTGAGAAATCGACTGCACATTTCCAAACCTTGAAACCTCGATTCAGAATATTGCATTGAAGTGAAAATGGTCAAAATTCGAACTTTTACATTTTCGCTTCAATACAATATCCTGAATCGGGGTCAGGGAAGCATTTTCAAAGTTTGGAAATGTGTGCAATCGCTTTCTCGCATAAATTTACCCTTAGAGAGATTATTTCCAAACAAAGTTAACATTTTTCTTGAAAAAAATTCACGTTAAGTGCGATACCTAATGTTCACTAGTACCCCTTTTTCTGTTAAAATCCCTTGGTTTCTTATATAAATCTTACCCCAAGATAAAAATATGTTGTGTACATTGCTCTCTTTCTGTAAAAACAATTTGTCCAGAGTAATGTGCCCAATATCATTGAGGACGAGAAAATTGTGATCAAAAGAGTTGGGTGGATTACTTCAAAATTGAGTTTTTGCCAATTTTGGAGATTTATACGAGATAAAGAATGCATCGAAATAAACATAGTGAGTATTGAAAGAGCTAACTCGAAACTGCCAAGAAAAAATGTGTAACTCTAAATTTTACCTTTTGACAAAAAGGTAAGAGACTTTCCAGATATTACGCTATCAATTTTTCCGGATTTTTAGACCCCCCCCTCTCTCCCAATGTTATCAAAAATATACTAGCGGTATCAACTCTTGTCAAGAGGGCTGACCCTCCCCCCCCCCCACTCAACATGATAATGTAGTATCTGGATGGTCCCTAAACCAACGAACATACTTTAAATATACAACAGCATAAATCAGCGTAAATATAAGTCTCAGCATGAATTTGAGTCTCGTGAGATTCTTCATTTCTATTTTTTGGTTGGACATTTGGTAATCTCGAAGTGTCTTCATACGGTGGAGGCTCATGATGTTCACTT
>JAQGBS010004064.1:0-10718 GCA_034698545.1 Acrobeloides obliquus
AAAAATGAAAATTTTCAAGACTTAGAAAAAAATTCGCGATTTCGAAAAATTGGCACAATAGCGAAATTCGCTAATTCCTTTTGTAATGAGTTATTAGCAACGTAAGAACACCTTTTATCACATTTTCATGTGTGACCCCATTTTTGGACACACTTTAGACCACCGTGTATATAGGATAAATTGAAAATATGAAAACATTTTCCGAAAGGCTCCCTTTTTGACAGATGTTTTTGTCAAAAAATTTATATGGTTGACTTCTCGCATAGAAAAATAGACTTAAGTTTATTTTGATGAGCACTAGAAAATTTTACAAAAGCGAAGCAAACACAAATTCCATTTTTTACACATATAAAAATATTTATCTTAGATTGTACAACAACGATTCCACAGCAATTTTTACCAAAAAATATTTTCTTATTGGCATGCTACTATTTCATTTTTCCAGTAGCGTTCCTCTCCTTATTGCTGGCCTATTTAGTGTTCTTGATAAAGCATTGGATGTAAAATATTGGTTTGATTATATGGAAAGTGAATTTCCTCTACAAAGACATATAATAGATTTTTGTCATAACAATGATGGTCATCCACCCACTTGCATATGTGGCGGGGTAGTGCTCGGAACAACTGGAACAAGTATTATGATATCGGCAATGCTAACTGTATTTATTATTTATATCTTTTTGATTATATTTGGCCCACTGTATATCTATTATCGTTTAAGGAAACAAGCAAAATTAATACAGCATAAAACATATGAGCATGAAAAGAAGGTTATAATTTCTCTATCAGTGCAGGTATGAGGTTTAACATGAACGTGGGAGGGACAGTTATGAAAAGCCTCATCATCAACCCCCCCCCTCCCCACTATCTACACAACTTCCTTTCAACGTTTAACAAAGGATTACAAAAACAAAACACTTTAGTTTCCCAAAACCAAAGTTTAGTTAATTCAATTTTGCAATATTTTCTAATTTAAATTCGACATTATTTTACGATTATACTTTAGTCAATTATCCCAATAGTATGCCTAGTGATGCCATATGTTTACGCTATTATTGAGATTATTTTTGACATTGACAAACCACTCCTGGTGACAATTTTTGTACAACTTTCGACTTTACATTCATTTTTCAATACACTAGCCATGATTTTAATACTAAAGCCTTATAGAAAAGCTGTAACAAACGCCATATTTCCAAAATGCTTTAAGAATAGGATTGGAATTACATCAAATTACCTTGAATCATTAAATAATGGGTTAGCTATACAAGTGAAACCCGATATTTTAAAGCTAAGAAGACTAACTATTCAACAAATACAGTTAAGAAGATTTAGTCGACCAATAAAATGATTGGAAATATCAAACTATTACCGACATATCATGGATGCACAACATTTCATTACTAGGGATTAGCCCATCAGAAATTTAAATGCCTTTGAAAATGAAATATTCTATTAAATGTAGAACATCTGCTGCGCGAAAGAGTTCTGATTATACTGTACAAGATTGTTAAAAATGTTTTGTAAAATCCAATAATCATTTATTTAACTATCAATTAATTGTGCGAATAAACTTGCTATTTTATTATCCTACAATATAGGGAAAGCGTGCCCGCTTGTCTGTGCACGACTATTTTGTCCCGGTGCAAATCGTGATGTAACGAGTATGAAATTTGCATAATTGTTGCATCGAAATCGCGAGTATAAAAGGAAACGATTTCGATTGTAATTCACCGTTCGTCGAAGAATAATTGCTTCCGTTATCATGTATTGTTTTCAAGTACTTTGTTAAGTGTGTATTTAAAGTTTGTATCGAAACAACTCACATTGTTAATAAGAAGCCAGAAATTGTATCTGAGAACCTGCCTCCCACATAGCGGATCGGCGCTTAATCCGATTGTTAATAATGACGCAAGTATTGTAGTTGTTAATAATAAGTTTAATCAAAGTAATTTAAAGCAAAGCACTTGATAGCTTTTAAATGTTCTAAAGAATAACCGATTTCTATATATGAGTTAACTATACGTGTTGTATCAAGTAGAAAAAATTCTCTTGGTGGCAATGGCAAAAAGTTTAAATCAAAGTATGTGAGCGATATGAAGATGGTGCTCACCAAGAAATCAACATCAAGCGTTCTCAAGCTACAGAAAAAGAATAGTAACTAACCGATTCCTGCGAGACGTTACACGTGAATTGGCAAGTATTGAAGTAGATGATCGACAAGTGTAAGTTTTTTGTCGTTGTTTTTGATTATAAATTTATATTTTTTATTAGTGTAACGATGTGCGTGGTTAAAGTTCACGGTCCAACCAAGACAAGAAAGGGTATTGATGTGTTATACTCGACGCTTGAAAATGACGTGGGATTTTCATTGGAATTCGTGGCGTGCGCGAAGACTTAGCTAAAGTGCAACGATGAGAAAGTCTAATGTAATTTTTTTATTTTACCTTCAACTTTTTTAATTTTCATAATTTTTAATATTATTACGTTAGAAGATCAGGATGCTAAGAAAAGGTTAAGAAAAGTTTGGAACAAAACGCTCGCTAATTACAAAGTCCACTTCAATTCCAACAATTTCAAAATTGTTATTTACGAAGATGAATCATGTGTCGGTGAATCGCAAAATAGTGATACTCCTATGATGAAGAATTTCGACGAACTTAGTCCAGGTTGTCGAGGATTATGTAAGGGTTTTGTTTGACGTATTGAGATAATTTTTTAAACAGGAAATTGTATATTGCTGAAGCCGTTTTCAAATCACGTTGCTGGATCAAAAAGGCTACTTGGCAGTGTAGGCGGTAAAAATGTCCGATTTTATGAAGATGCTTCATTCAGAAGGGGACCTTACAGTGGCCCAAATTAAAAATTCGGATGGATTCGTGTTCTCCATGGCCAAAAACCCCTGAGAACAAAAAATCCACAATTTTGGGCAGAAACTGTAGAAAAAATCTGGGATAGAAACTCGAAAAACGCAATTTTTTATTATTTTTGAGCTAAAAAATCGATAAAAATTTTTTCTAAAAAAACTGCCTGATGGGGACAATCAAATGAGACTTTGGCCAACGGAAATGAAATTAAACTCGATTTTTGGCGAATTTTCAAAAATTCGTAGTAAATTATTAAACACCCTGTATATAAGGTATATAAACGTCAAGCTTGAAAGATGACAGATAGGTCAACTTTCAAGCTTGTAATGAATTTATCAAAAAAGGAAAATACATTTAGTCAACAGAAATTCAATAATTTATTTTACAAATGAATTGATTTTATAAATGAAAGTTGTCATAGGAATCTGTCCAACAATAGGCAATACAAACCTAAAATTTGTTACACTTTGTTCAAATTTTTTCTTACCAAGACTCCGAGTATAACAAACTCAACTATTGAAACTATGCTTATACCAACCCA
Organism: Acrobeloides obliquus; assembly: GCA_034698545.1. NCBI lineage: Eukaryota > Metazoa > Nematoda > Chromadorea > Rhabditida > Cephalobidae > Acrobeloides > Acrobeloides obliquus. Next base: position 3,409 of record JAQGBS010004064.1, read on the forward strand.
TAAGCCTATTTGTGCTCCAAATTCGGAAAATAACTGCGTAAACTAAAATTTTTTTAATTTTAAAATAAAAATTTAAAAATAAAAACCGTATAATCAGGCTTCTCATACATCCTTTCATAGTCAAGTTGTTGGAAATAGACTTCAAGTTGAGCCATTTGCTAAAAAAATTATATTTATGCTATAGTCCGTTCCAGCTGATGACAAAAAATTTGGGAAATCATAGTGCAGTGGATAAGGAAGCCACTTGTTCGATCAGTTAAGCTACATTGGGCCCGCAGGTTCGATTCCTGGTGGGTAAAATTTATGATTGTAGGAGCGAAAAAATTTTGCTCCATTTTTTGCAAAAAAATTGTTTGAAAATTAAAAGTTTTGTCTATCGGGGGATTGATCCTGCGGTTTCAACGTTGCTTAACTTGTCAGATCAAACGGGTGACTTCCTTATCCATTGCATTATGTCTCAACTTTTTTTGCACTCAACTGAAACGGATTTACAATCAACTTTTGTATATTTTTGAACATTTTACTTCCTACCCAACATTTTTTTGCTTTTATAAGCTTTTTTGTTTGTTTTAATTTTAAATTAACCTTGACTTCGTCTATAGTGTAAACAGTCCTATTTTTACTGTTACCAACACTCAAAAAATTTCCTCTAGGCCAAGTAGCTTCTGAAACAACTGCATCATACACGCCTAAAAATAAATTTTTACAAGATGTGCCAAAAAAACTGGATTTTTGTGATTTTTTGTCGATTTCTTCAAAAAATTTTAACTTTCATCAAAATAATCTTGTTGAAGAGGGAAGAGGTGAAAAGAAGGGACTATTCTCAAAAACAATTTTTTTGTAAAATCACTTTTCTAGGGATAATTTTATGCGAAAAATTGATCCCGAAAGTTGCAAACGCCATTTTGACCTGTTTTCGATCACTAGGGTCTCTCGATACCCAAGGGGGTATTATGAGACCCTAGTGATCGAAAACAGGTCAAGATGACGTTTTCAAATTTCGGGAGTGTGTGTGATCGATTTTTCGCATAAAATTACTCCTAGAAAATGATTTTACAAAAAAAAATTTTTGTGAATAGTCTCTTCTTTTCACCCCCTTTAATACACACCTTCATCACAAGGTTGCTTGCAACTAGCATAACTTTTTGTATCGTTTGACGTTTGTTTCCAACAATTCACTAAATATGATTTTTTGTGAAAAAAAATTCCCTCAAAATTTCAAAATTACGATTGCTTGGAATGACACAATTGCTAACATTTGAATAAGTTGGTTTAGGATAGCTAGGATCATAGCAACCACATTTGGTGACAAAATCTTGCTGAGACATCGACCGATGACACCCCTCGGCATCATAATTTAGGGTATAAAGATAGCCATATGGTTTATTATTGCTACAAGTGCCATAAGGTGATGTTTCTCGACTCATTTCGGTCTGAAAAAAATTGCATTTGGCTAAAGAAATGTTAGTTTCGCCAAATGGCACCAAAACGATTCTAACCAAATATTTTGAGAGGAACCAATTTCAAAAAATATTCAAGTTGGGATTATCTTTTGAGTTGACCCAAAATTGGGGTCATCGAAGCCATTTAAGGAAATTTACAAATCAAGAAGTTATTGGCTGCAATAGAGCAGTGGATTAAGCGTCAACGCCAAAAAGGAAAGCAGAAACCAAGAGTGAAGATTCAAGACTGGACACCCTCGGGTGTCATGGAGAGTCTGTTGGACTGTCCAGTCTTGAACCTTCACTCTTGGTTTCTGCTTTCCCACAATCTTACATAAACAACTCCAATCGACGTAGACATGCCAATTTCCACATTGTACCCAAATACATCAGGAAATGGCGTTTCAGTTTGATCATGAATAATAACTCTCATCCCAGCTGTATCGGTTATTGGAAGAAATTCACTTATGTTTGTCCTCATGATTATTCTAAGCCCAAAATTTGGCCCTGCTCGATGCACAAAATATTTTTGATCAAGATTAAAAGTGAAACAGGCACCCATTCTTGCGTCTATATAAGATGTCCAGTCACTAAAATCACGAAATGAGTCAGAAGTAAAACTATAATTTTAATTTTTTGAAGGTGGGGATGGGATGCCAAATGATAGGAAAGGATGAAAGTGGGTAAACCTTATGCCCTACAAAAGTCAAAAAAAGTTTATTAGTACTTTTTCATGTCGCAATCATCCGTGTTGAAACTGCAACTTAGAATAAACTCGTCCAGAGAATCAACAGCTTCACTTAAATTATACCCAGCTGATTCTAGCCCAAGAAGATTCCTACCAATCGATTGAATAGCTGTAGTGTCATTTATATCCTTGAATTTTTTTCAATACATAGATATTCAAATGTACTTACGACAAGACCATACATTTCTCGATATTGCTCTAGTGTTTGATTAGTTTCCATCGAACATCGAGAATCCGCATCACAAGCTACTCTGTGTATCATATAATCATAGGTCATCATCAAACGCTCGATCTATAAAAAAGTTCCTCGAAAATTCAAATTTTTATTTGTTACCTTTGGAAAATTATACGCCACGCTTTTCTTATAAGGATTTAAGTTGCAAACAGTCACTGCGGGGAAGACGTGTTGATCAAATTTTAGCTAAATTTTTGAATTTGTTGGAAAATTTGACAACAATTTTTTTTGTTAAAATTGGAGTAAAATCGAAATTTTAAAAACGAGTCATGCCATTTGACTCAGCAAGTAGAACGAATGTCAAAACATGAAAGTAAGCAAATCTATTAGACTCAAGCGGGGTTTGAACTTGCCTTGAGGGACAAGCCCAGTACCACCGAACCATGAACCCTTGGAGTAACAGTTCCTAATTCTGACCTCGTAGTAATGACCTCCTTGCACTTCTAAAAATTCCTTAAAAGAGTTGAGATCTGAAGAAAAGAATCTTCTCGTGTTTGTCGTCCCGTTTTTGTGTCTCGTGTTTGCCGTCCCGTTTTTGTGTCCCGTTCGTGTTTGTCCCGTCGATTCGTCCCGTTATTATTTATGCCCAGGATTCGAATCCCCTGGGGGAGGGACTCATTTTTAAATTTTCGAATTTCCTCCAATTTTAACACGAAAGCCACCGTGTCAAATTTATTAATAATACCTCATATTGAATCGTAACTGGGAAGCTGAAAAATTTCTTAAGTAATATAACAGTTTGCCAGATTAAAATACCACTAGCGACAAGTGTCGCAATAAGCCAAAAACAAATCCAAAATTTTTTACTTGAACGTGCAATATATGGAATCCCATGAGTAGAACACCATTCTGGGAAGGACTTTAAGGGCTAAAAACAAAAATTTGCCAACATTTTTGAAATGTACATACTTTTCTAATCGCATTCTTTTGTTCTGGCCTCATTTGAGTAGAAAATAAACCGATTGATCAAAATTTCAAATGAAGAATAAGCTTAAAATTGGCTTTTCTTCATTGAAGCAATGTTTATGCAAATTTTTATTTTTTTTAAATATTTTTAAAAGCCATGGATACTTGTTGCTATTAATTGAATATTAAAATTTGCATTTTACACAGACCCTTCTTGGAAGCTTATCCATGATAGAACAAAATAGAGCCAAAAGTTGAGAAAACAGAAAATGACACAATATAGCGAATTTATATCAAAGGATTATATAAGGGTGTCGGAATTAAAAGTTTTTGGACCCCCTCAAGGCTTTAAGAACTTCCACAATAGAATTTCCACAACGGAACTTCCACAACGGGGTTCAAAACGACATGCGGAGCTTCCACAACGATTTTCACGAGAAAATCGACCGTTGTGGAAGTTCCGTTGTGGAAATTCCTTTGTGGAAATTCGTAGAGCCCCCCTCAAAAAACGTCTCAAAAAGCCAGATGACTCATCTGAGTCCTTTTTTTCTCTTCTGACAAGGAATAGTCGTTGAAGACCCCAAACTTCTGACAAGAAATAGTCGTCAAGGCCTCCAACAAAGAAAACAAGGAATAGTATTTGAGACCCAACTTGCCAATCACAAAATTTTTTTAAAACAAGTTCAAAAAATAGTAGAAACTATGGTGAAAATATTAGATACTGTTTGCACGTTTTGACCCGGATACGAAAATTTTAAAAAAATGCAAAAACTTTGTCTTAGTTCGGGGAATCGAACCCCGGTCATATCAAGCGATATTCTGTAGTTGTGCATTACTACGAGGCAAGAATTAGGAGCGGTTACTCCAAGGGTTCCATGTTCGGTAGTACTGGGCTTGTCTCGGGCGCCCCTCAAGGCTGGTTCAAATCCCGCTTAAGGCCAATAGATTTTGCCTAGTAGTAACGTTTTTTCTTAGCTCTGTAGAATGCTCGACATTACACTGTCGATATAACCACTACACCACACAGGAATGTTGATGCATTCTTTCAAATCTAACCTATAAAATATGAACTTTTTCGGTCAAAAACAAATTTATGATTGGAAAATATAATCTCAAAAACATTAATGGTGGATGGCAATTAATCAATTTTAGTTCACCTAAATTGACTAATTATCATCCACCATTGATGTTTGTGCGCATGTCTAAAATGGATTTTTTAATTTTATTTTTAATTAAATTTTAAGTTATTGAAACATAAATAGTTTTAGGAAATTCTTTGAAGGGATTTTCTTTTATAAAAAATGAAAAACTTTGTTGCCGGAAATAAATGTGCAAACTTTGAGCATGATATATCTTTCTTATTCATGGTGACAATTGTGACAAATTTGTCATCATTGTCATTTTAGTGAAAACTTTGCCACATTTCTCATGAAATTTAACGTTGAAATGACTCCTCGATGATAATTTTTTTCCCTGTATCTTTTTTCCCCGTGACCATTTCCCCCCCCCCCAATTTTCGTTGTAATATCCTGCTTTATCGATCGAAACAATTTCATTTTGTTTAAGAACGACTTGAAAAACATCCGAAATTTTCATTTTTTTGTTGGCGGTGAGATACTTGCGGACGGGACATTTGCGAACGGACTTTTGAGGATGGGACATTTGCGGACGAAACGTTTAAAAAAATTGAATTTTTCAAACGTTTCGTCCGCAAATGTCCGTCCGCAAGTATCCCACCGCCATTTTGTTTACATAAATCCATTTTTAAATATTTGCCTGATTGTCAATAAGATAGAATATTACAACGAAAATTGGGGGGGGGGGAGAGAAATGGTCACTGGGAAAAAAGGGTCCGTTGTCCCCCAACATGATTACGTAATATCTGGATGACCCCTAAAGGCTATGCAACTAAATATTAATTTTTTGGTTAAATTTATCTATTTCTTAATATTTTGTGTTGATATCATGCCATATAAAAATTATTTTCTTATAAAAACGTTTGATATACATTTTGCCATTTGAGTAAAGACTTTGCCGCTCTTGTACATCTAAAAACATCAACGGAATCAACCGGAACATGGGTGGAATATGGCCGAAACCGCGATTCCGTAATAACGGAACCGCAGTTCTGGTAGACTGGAAAGCTGGAACCCATCCCTGTTCCGGAGATGATGTTAATTTTGTTTATTTTTTCTTGCTTTCTTAAGAATATCGATTTTTGGTTAATATTAGCATTTCTTTGATTTATTTGCAAAATAGACAAGTACATATGCACACACTAAAAAAACAAATGAATAGGTCATACACTTCAATTTCCATTATTTTTAATTTTCATTCGAGTAGTCATGGAGATAATTTCGTCTTTTTGAACTTAAAATGTTATTTAAAAATAAATAATTTAAAAAAAGTTTTTATTATAGTTTTTTATGCACAAAAAGTTAAGTCAGGGCTTCCGTTTTCACATATTTCTAAGATTTGTCCTTATTTTCGTAATTAGGGAGGGCATAGGGTTGTTCCCCTTAAGTCTGCAAAAACTTTTAAAAAAATAAAAATAATGAAAAAAATTGTGTATTCTCATTTTTGAAATTTTTTGATGGGAGCCATGCGTTAATTCACTTTTTGTAAATCTCTGAATTTTGTATCAATAAATTCTTGGCAGTTTTAGCCAGTCAATTTTAGATGTCATTATTTCTGACTCATTGTCGATTAAGAGAAGATATACAAACAGTTTAGAGCTAGAGTAAACATTATTAAAAAATATTCCAGGAAGTGGAATGTCTGTCTCACACATTATTGTTCTCTTTTTTCTTTCTATACAAAAACTTCCAACTGCCAGGCCATTTATGTACTCTCTTTTACATGTCTCTCACAATAGATGTGTTATGCATAATCAATAATATCCAAAAGACTCAACAAATTTACCTCATTTTCCATTTTTAACTTTTCATTGTACACGTTATCGATGTTGTTCCTAATTTTTAATTCTTTTTGAATATTTGTGATTTTTAATTTTTGAAGAATTTTTTTTAGTGATGACAATTTCCTATACGCTAGATGTTTCTCAAACTAATACTAAAAGTGTTCTAAAGTTATTATGTAGATGGAGAGGGAGTGTATGGAAGGCCACTTTATATCAATTAGGAGTGTGGACAATTTTATATATGCTAATAAGTTTAATGTACAGGTTTACGTTACCACCAAAATGGCAAAGGTATATTTGTTAAAGGACCAGTTCAGTCAGTTACAATCATGTGAAAAATGATATATTCGGAAAGATCATGAATAATAGAGCATTTTTTATTTTTACGACATGTTCTAAATCGTTGTAGAGATAATTGCAATTGAAATTTGGGATTAGTTACAAGCTCTTCGTTGTAATACACAAACTTTTTTTGAATTCTTTGCGGAAAAATTGATTTTTGCATTAATTTTTTAAATTTACATAAAATAAACATTGTAGCAATTTTTTTAGCTAAATGAGACGAACAAAATGACACCAAAATTATCCAATTTGAAAATTGTTTTGGGTTATTGAAACGAAAATTCTGATTCATGTTTTTGTTTCAATAACTCAAAATAATGTTCAAATTGGATAATTTTTGTGTCATTTTGTTTGTCTCATTTAGCTATAAAAAATTGCTACATGTTCATTTTATGAAAATTTAAAAAATGATGCAAAAATTGATTTTCCGCAAAAAATTTTAAAAACTTTGTGTATTACAGCGAAGAGAAAAGCTTGTAACAAATTCAAAATTTCAAATGAAATTATCTCGAACAATACAACGATTCAGAACATGCCGTAAAGACAACAAATGCTCCATTTTTCATGATCTTTTCGAATATCATTTTTTTATATGATTGTAAATTACTAGACTGGTCCTTTAAGCGGGGTCGCTAATCCTTAGTACCAAACCTTTTTTAGATATTTTGAAGCCCTAGCAGTTTATCTAGACAATGGTCTAAATTCAACTATACCCTT
>JAQGBS010004065.1:0-10717 GCA_034698545.1 Acrobeloides obliquus
AAAATATCATCATAAGGAACACATTTGCCAAACGTAAACACCTCCCAACAAGTCACCCCGTACGACCAAATATCGTTCTCGATCGTCAGGTTACAGGTTTCCAAGGCTTCTATGGATAACCAACGCCAGGCAAACTATAAAAATGTGAAGTTGAAAATGAAAATAACGAACTTGTGTGGCGTAGTCTTTATCGAAGTGATTTGGTCGAATCACTCGGGATAATCCAAAATCAGAAACTTCGACATGGGCTAAATTTTTTACTAGGACGTTCCTTGCGGCTAAATCACGATGGAGTATGTTGTGGTCTTCCAGAAATGACATTCCCTAAAATATGGGGTTGAAATTGGATTTTGGAAAAATTGGATGGATGGATGGATGGATGGATGGATATGGTTTGGTCAGGGGTCGAAAATTCTGGGCTGGACCGGTTTCTCTAAGGCTTTCCGTAAGGCTGTTCTGCGTCATGACATTCATCATGACGCGTATCATGATGCAGCGTCATGACGAGTGTAATGACACGCATCATGACGCAGCGTCATGATACGCGTCATGGCGTGCATCATGATACGCGTCATGACGTGTATCATGACGCTGAACATGTGTGGACACTAAAGGTTGAGTTTCGTTCGAAAAAACCAAGAAATTTTTTTGACCCGATACGGACAGGATTCACACGCCCCCTTTAAGAGCCTCATATCCCTCAAACCCATCCAAATGAAATTAGCCCACGACCTCCAAAATCTTCTAAAAACCTACACTAGCTATTTGTTCGCAATACAACGACAAATACCATGGCTCATTCTCAAAAACATGTTCATTTTTCCTCAAAAAGTTCTTCAAATTTCCCAGCCGTAGCTCACTAACCAAATAGGTCAACCTCCCAGGACATATCCCCTTCAACGTATGCAAATGAGGATGTCCTTGGAGATGCAGCGCCATAATTTTACCCTCTCCTTTATAAGCCTCCTAAATACTTTTCATTACAACGACAACATGGAGCATTCGTACCATTTGTGCACCCGGATCTTTGATCACTTTCACAGCAACTTCTTCACGACCATGAAATAGACCTTTGTATACGTTACCAAATGCTCCAGAGCCGAGACGATTTTCTAGTCCATGATAAATTTTTATCTCTAGTTCAGAAATGAGGAAATCTTCAGGATTTCTAGCTTGACAGCGTATTTTTTCTGCTAGTGCTTCATACAACATAGATCCGCTAAATGTACATTTTTAGAGTACAGTCAACAAATCCTTACTTATATTCCGGAAAACTTTCGTCATCCGAAAAACTTCGTAAACTCTGAAGTGGAATTTGTTCGGAATACTGTTGGTTATGTCTATTGGTATTTGGATTGTTATGTAATTTGTTGATTTTTATGAAACGGTTCTAAAAAATTTTCATCATGTTTTTTTCACTCTTTACCTTGAACCAAATTATTAGTCCCAACGCAAAAATTGCAGAAATTATCGATAAGACTATTATCCCGATGATATATAGAGCATTTCTAAAATGTTTGTCAAAATAAAAAAACTTGAAAACACATACTTCCACGACCATATAGAAACCTCTTTATCGCATTTTCCAGTTATAACATTAAGTTCATAACCTTCTGGGCATTTAATACATGTTTGATAAGGTTCATGTTCGATTTGTAATTTTCGATAGTCACTAAAAGATTGTAAAAAATAGCTAAAACGATGAAATGCAGCTCCCCACCTCGGACAAGAATTAGAACATTCCGAAGTTGAACCATCGGTTTTCTTGAAAAGTTTACATACACATGTAATTGGATCGTTTGTATAAGAAGAACAACTGGAGCAAGTTGGGTGACATTCTCGGCATATCTAGAAATTTGAGTCAAGATCCTAACAATGGATGCTTACCGAATCGGTCCAAAGTTTTTCGGAGCTATTAGATGTGTCACGATAGTAATTTTTATGGCCGTTGTCAGAGCAGATGGTCTGGGAATTGTCGGAATGTAGGCATTTTTTCTAAAAAATAGTTTGTCTTGAAGAGCGCTTGTGTGTTGATCTAGGTCTGAATCGAAGTTTTGGTTTAGATTTGGGATATTTCCTTTCCGAATCTGGATCTATGACTTGATCTGGATCCGAGCAAGAATCGTTGACTGGAATTTTATCCAATCCGGCCCTAGGGGGCCCACGTCTCTAGTGAAATGTTTGAAGCTTTTTCCCCTGGGGAGACGCAATTAATAGGATTTCAAAAACTGATACTTTTTTGAAGTAATTTTATGGAAAAATATTTTCTAAAGGCTTAGGCTTAACCTTAGACTTAAGTTTAGGCCTAAGGTTAAGCTTAAGCCTAGGCTTAGGCTTAGACCTAGGCTTAGGCTTAACCTTAGGCTTAATCTTAGGCCTAAGCTTAGGCTTAGACTTAGGCTTAACCTTAGGCTTGGGCCTAAGCATAAGCCTAAGGTTAAGCCTAAGCCTAGGCTTAGGCTTAAGCTTAACCTTAGGCCTAAGTTTAAGTCTAAGCTTAAGTCTAAGCTTAAGCCTAAGCTTAATCTAAGCCTTTAGAGGATATTTGTCCATAAAATTACTTCAAAAAATATCACTTTTTGGAATCCTGTTAATTGCGAAGAGCTCCAAAAGTTTTTCTTTGGCCCAGGCCTAGCCTATGCTCCTAGGACCCCTATAGCCCGTGGCCTGGGACTCCTGAGCGGCCGGGTCCTTCGGCCCGAAATTTTTGGCTCCTGGGTCTGGTACGATCGATCTGGGTCTGGTTTTTTGCTAATTAACCGTTTGTTTTCGAATAAACTCTCATAATAGATTCACTATAAAAGTTAATTCGTAGTCTTCAAAAAATTTTTACCATTTCACCCTCATAAATTCCAACTTTACATCTCTTACACCCCATTTTTTCTTCCACTACTTGAAGCGGACCATTACATCTAAAAACAGCTTTTCGATTTTTTTTATCTTTTACTAAATTTACCCTTCACAAGCTCGATCGCAAAACATGCACTCTTCCACACTAGTATTATTATACCTTCCATATTGGTTGGCATAACATTCTGTCTGACAATGTTTAAATCCAGAAATTGTCGTAGTTTGAGCAATTTGGCAGTCGTTACAATATCGCAAGTGTTTATAATCGCAATAAAGACAATGTTCATCACCGCATGGACTTGGTGTTAATTCCGCTAATTCGATGCTATTCATGAACGGAATCAACACCGACAAATAGATGAGAAGAATATGGTTGAGCATTTAATTTAGAAAAATTTCGGAGTCCAAACTCTTAATCTTGAGAATAATTATCCAACTCCAACATGAACCAAAAACTTATTGCCTGATTAAACTATCAGCACCATTTTTTAGCTATAAAAAATCAATTTGTAATTGTTACACAATACAAAAAATGATGTTTAGCACGTTTCGAAATCGTTATCATAAAAGGTTATCAAGCTCAAGTTTCGAAATTTTTTTGCCTTACTCACAAATGTTTTATATCAATTTTATGAACTTTGTTATTTGACCAAATCAAAGTCGTGATTAATTTAAACTGATCAGTAATGCAAGTTGATATAACTCAAAAAATCTAATCATTAAGTCAATAAACTTAAACATCGTTAAAATTAAACATGTTTAAAAAATATTTGCTAGTTGATAAGCATTTGAGTCAAATTTTTCGGTGCTGCAGTTTTTTGACTTTTTACTGATAAAAGAACCGCCATGAAAGTCTAGATCCTTTCCATATTCAGTGATAAGGGTTTTAATGAAGAAACTAGCAAATTAGGGAGACGACAAAAAATTGTGCTTGTGTTAAAGGGCAAGTGGGACTTACCGAGAAATCAATATTTAACTATGCCAAACAGTTTATAACCCCCCCCCCCCATTTAATAACCGAAAAGCACGAAAATGGCAATGAAAAAAATTTGAAAACTTCATCTTCAACCCGAAAAATTCAATTGAAAATGACCATTTTACACTTTTTCATGTAATTTAGAGCTAAAAATCACTCAAAAATATCTTCGTTTGTCGGAAAAATTCCATAATTTACCATTTTCGACCATGTCCTACAAGATCCAATCATTTTTTAAAAATTTGAAAAGTTTTTTGAAAATCGACTTCTCGGTAACGTGGCCTAGCCCTTTAAAGACTCGAGAAATTACTAATTGATCAAAAAAGTAGAGAGGGTTAGGCCTTAAGCCTAAGCCTGGGTACCCCAAAAATGGCGAAAAATAAGTCGGTTCCATTTTTGGGGTGGTTTTTCACCGCTTTTGAACCGTTTTCAGCCGATTTTTCCCGTGTCATTTTGAGGTGTGGGGTAAATCCTACCCTTACCTTTTGAGTTTTTAACGTTAAATTAAACTTTGAATGCGAAGAAATTGTACAACTCTAATAAAGTGTGTTTCCAGCACCAATACCAAAATAGTTTCCCGATTCGCGAGCGATCTTTTCCGATCTGGCAAGTTAAGCAACGTTGGGCCCTCGGGTCCAATCCCGTTTGGAGGCAAAAAAATTTGTTTCCTAGTGGGGGACGAACCAGATCAACGGGTTCATGGAAATTCGTATCTAATTCCCTTTTCGTAAAAAACACCGTGAACGACTTTTGTTTAGTGTGGAACACTTTTTTGGATGAATCACTCCAGATTATGTAATAATCATGCATGATGGATATGTTTGGTTATTGAATCATTTTTTTGGGCACATTCCAAGTTTACTCATCTATTCCAAAAAACTACTAGCTTTTATTCTTAATCGAAGGCATAAAATAATTCTTATCAGTCATAAGACTGCCAGTTTCAGTTTCAAAAGATGTAAACAATGCATTTTTATGTATTGAAATATAGCCTTTGATGGATGTTTAGTAGTAAAAAGACGAGCGAAAAATACATTTTTTCAAGTTTATTTCATAACATTCATACTTCAAAAAATAATTTGTACCGATCACAGTTAAATATTGGACAAAAAATATAGTATATAATGAAAGGCATTCATGAAAGCAACATTAAGAGCAACGTTAAGAGGCATAAATAAAAATAATTATGCTACGGGAAAATCTGAATTGATCAGTTCAGATTTTCGCGAGAGAATCAGATAGTCTCGAAAAACAGATTTTTCCGTAACATTTATAAGATTTGTTTGATGAAAATAAATTTTCATCGGAATTTATGAGAGTTAAGCCTAGACCTAAGCCTATGCTTAAGCCTAAGCCTAGGCTTAGGCCTAAACCTAGATCTAGGCTTAAGCCTAGACCTAAGCCTAGGCTTATTGGGTTGGTGAAAATTCATTTTCATCAAACAAATCTTGTAAATGTTACGGAAAAATCTGTTTTTTTGGGAAAATCTGATTTTCTCGTAATATATATAAACAACAACTTGACTAGTGATCATTATAAACTGAGTGATACAAAAAAATATCACAAACGATCCACTACTTCGTCACTTGATGTAGAATCGGTGTTTTGAGATGACTGATGAGGTACATTGTTACGAGAAGAGTTATTCACGAGATAATCTCCACTTTGAACCTTTTTCATCTCTTCTTTTCCGACACACTTTTTGGTGTGTTGAGCTGTTTGATCAATTAATGGTACTCCCTCGGGTGAGGAAGTACCATTACTCTCTTGATGGGGTGCTCCCTCGGGCGGGGTACGTCGGGTTTCGACGCGGGTTCCGTTCGTGGTTAATACTATTGGAGGTTCAGCCGGACCTTCTTGATTGTTCGTAGGCTTTCGTAGAAGAAATAATTCCATTCTGGTATAACTAACATGGATTTGCTTGCCAGAATCATAGGCTAGTCGATGCAGCATCACTAAATAGACCACCAATCCAACCAACACGAACAATAAAACAGAAACAGCGAGAAGAAGCCACGAATTTGAAGAAGATTGGTCTTCGTTCGATGTTTCTGGTTTGTTGGAGTGGCCTCGTTGATAGGCTTTCAATTCGTTTCTTAGCTTTTCATTTTCCATATCTAGTCTTAAGATTTGTACCTTCTGATCAGCATTTTCTTGAATTTGTGAATGGAGCTTCTCATCACAATTGCTTTTCTGTGAAATCAAATCTAAAATGTGCCGTAATAAAGGTGGACAAATGAAGCTGACCAGAATTTTGTTTTTGGCAGTCGGAATTCTGTTTCTGGCTTTCTTGTAGAGTATGCATGCACGCTAAATTAAATGGATGTTGCGAAACGGAAAAGAAAACTATCGAAAGACGTCTTCAGTCCGAACCGGAAGACACTTTCAGACTTGACCATACTCGGTCCGATTTTACCTAGAGTTAAGTTGGACCCTCAAAACATTTTTTGTTTTGAGTCTATGGAAGTTTTAGAAGTAATTGAAGTGTAATGCCGAACTTTCTAGAGAACCGGCTACTTCTGACCTTGTACCCCCTATAAGCTGGATTGAAAGAAATTGCAACAGTTCTGGAGAATGTTACTACTAGACAAAATATTTTGGCCTCAAGCGGGGTTTGAACCAGCCTTAAGGGATGCCTGAGACAAGCCCAGTACCACCGAACCATGGGACCCTCGGAGTAGCCGCTCCAAATTCTACTCTAGTCGTAACGGAAACTTACAATTGTAATTGTGATCAGGCGAGTTCGTTTTACAAATACGTCCAGCGTTTCCGTGTTCAAAATCTTGGAGCAAAGTAGAATGCCTTAAATGTTAAATGGTGTAGTTATCAGGGGGCGAAAAAAATCCGTTGGGAGCATGAGCCAGCTCCATGAAGGCCCTGCCCTAGGAGTCCATGTCCCAAACTGCCCGACTTTAATCATAACCTGACAATTTATATCTCGGCCCTACGAAGCCCCGGAGGGGAGGGGCTTGGATCCTGGCCTGGGGCCGAACCGGGCCCCGGGGTCTATTTGTTAGATCCTCGAAAAATAGACCCAGAAAATAGACATCCCCAACCGGGGATCTATTTTTAACCCTCGAGCTGAAACGTTGCTAAATTGAACACTTTAAGGCCTTGTCTTTAATTATCGGCCCCCTCCAGAGCTCCCATTTGCCGCGCCCATGTTGGGCCAAAATTTTTTTAAGCCCTGCCCTGGACCCTCGATAAGTATCCAGCCCTAGGGGGTTCTATGCTTCTAGGATCCAGAGTGCCCAGAGCTTTTTGCGTGCATTCCCGAACCCTGAAAATGCTTCCTTGACCCTGATTCAGGGAAAATTTGGGTTTTGAAGCGAAGTTCGTCGTTTTTCGCAATTTCAAAAACCCAATTTTTCCCTGAATCAGGCCTAGGAAAGCATTTTCAGGATTCGAGAATGCGCGCAATCGATTTCCCGTATAAAGTTACCCTTAGAAAAATAAATTTTCGGGCCCCCAAAAAATCACAAAAATCCACTTTTTTGGCCCCTGTGTATAAGGAGCATACTTGTTCGCAGGAACATCAAGAATGTTAACACATTGATTCTTCTTACCATCCTTCCATGCGCAATGTGGATCTCTACTTTTTATACAATCCATACAATACCCATATTCATCACAATGTTCAATAGGCAGTGAAATTAACATCGAATGTGTCAAAATCAAAACTTTGGAGTTGTTATAAATCTCTATTTGTTTGATCACCTAAAATTTATATGAGTCGAATTCGCGTTACGACTAGAGTAGAATTGGGAGCGACTACTTCAAGGGTCCCATGGTTCAGTGGTACTGGGCTTGTCTCAGACGCCCCTCAAGGCTGGTTCAAACCTCGCTTGAGGCCAAAAGGTTTTGCCTAGTAGTAACATCCTCCAGAACTGTTGCAAGTTCTTTCAACCCAGCTTATAGGGGGCACAAGGTCCGAAGTAGCCTGTTCTCTCGGCATTACATTCGAATTCAAACTTACTCCCGGAACTTGACACCAAAGATCGAAATGATGTTCAACATTGTCTTTCGTGATCGATTTGATGATTCTCCCTTGATTCGTAGCCAGTATATGGATAACAAACGTTTTATTTCCAAGTCCATAGAAAGTCGAAGCTTGATAATCGACAATTTCTTCATCTGCATTCAACTCGAGATTAATCAATGCTTGTCCATAAATACTTTTTAACGGATTCATTAGCTCGATTGAAGATGGAATTTTCGGCAACTAAATTTTGAATTGAACAATAAACCTGTGCGTGAAAACCTTATTATACGACGACCATTTTTGTTCCGAACCTTCCTGTTCGTCTAGAACCATTTTTGGAACTTTACTCTCATCCAAACTTTCCATAATCAACTTCCGGCTGTACGGGCATACAACCGAAACATGTCGATATCCATTTCGGTATGAGAACAGCATGTAATCAATATCTTCGTTGCCTACAGCATGATGAGTCATCTAAATTGTTTTTATCGAAAAAAAACTTGATCATCAACTGACTTTTCCATATTCATCATAAATTTTTGCAGACTTGTCAGGTTTGCAACTTAGCGGCAGCAACCTGTTAGATTTGGGATAATAGATTAAACTAGTGTTTTTTAAACAGCCAGCGGTGTGTTTCTCCCTGGTTACAGGACAGCCATAAAGCATCAAGTAAACGGCCCATAGTTCCTGAAAATGTATTCGGATTATACAGTGGAGCGGCCAGATAGCCATATGGAGCTACATACCGAAATCGGGACCCTTGTTTTCAATTCCTCTGAAATTTTTTCCTGACTTACACCAGTGATATTATTTCAATTGACTCGAGACCTACCTTTTCGACGTCGATGCTTGTAGTTATGCATGTATCGTTGGTACGTAATTGCTTTGGAATTTTTCGTGGGCATATATCAGGAGCTAGATTTCGCTAAAAATAGGTAATAAGGGGGTGTCCTTAAATTACGTTTGCAAAAAGTTGGATTTCGGACCCCCCCCCCTCCCTCCGTTAGTTTTTTTTCTTAGAAAAATCTTAAAATTTTAATGGAGCGTTAGAATTTCAGAGACCCCCTCCCTCCCCCTCTTGGCAAACGTAATTTAAGGACATCCCCTAAGAAGTGTTTTTTATTTTAAAAAATTCGTACCTTTTCTTTGTTACTGTTTAGTACTTTTATGGTATGATCGTTGATCTCGAGTGACTTTAAGTATTTGCTAAAAAAATTGAATGACTCGAATAGAGTCACTAAAAATAAGATAATCTTTCTTTTTCATATTCGTTATGATTGCTAGGCCTAAGCCTAAGCTTAAGCTTAAGCCTAAGCTTAAGCTTAAGCCTAAGCCTAAACCAAATCCTAAACCAAAGCCTAAGCCTAGGCTTAGGCTTAAGCTTAGGCCTAGGCCTAGGCCTAAGCCTAAGCTTAGCTGACTTATCTCCGATGCTGTGTTTTGAACTGTTAAAGTCAATTAATCCTTCCAAAATTTTTGGTCCTACAAAAACCGACGACATAAAAATTACCCTTCTTGTAAATAAACTTTTTCACGATCAACAATTATGCGAGTATTGGAAAAATAGTTGACTTTTACACTAGGAAAGTTGGAAGCTAAAATTTTTCGTGCCCGACTCAATTATCTTCAAGAAAAATCTCACCTATAGGGCAGCCATCATCAAAACCGAAAATTCCGGAAATTGTCAAACTTACAAATAACATCATCAACATGACAGATATAGGCATTACAAAATAGGTAATTTTGCTCATGGATGTCTAAAAAAATTGTCAGACTACGAAAAATCATTTAAAAAATTAAGCCTGAAAGATAAGAAGGTACACAAAAAAATCAATTATGAGAAGGAAAGATGTCGAAACAACTTTTCCGAAGATGTTAAACGGGGAAGAATGTGAGTTGGTCAATTTCGAGCCTCGCCCTATTATTATCAAATGCATGAGTTGTTTTTATCGACATAGTTCTAGGACAGAAATTATATGGTCACACAACTCATCATTGATTTTTTGTTTGTTTCGGAGTGTGATAATGAAGCATTCGTCATCGAATAGCACGAAATCAGGTGAAGCAGAGATTGAAGAAAAAGCTATGGAATTTACAAATGACTAAAAAAGTCTTGGTGGATCTGACAGATATCGGTCTTTATGCCAGTAACGGATGGCTTCATGTAGACATCGATATGTTTCGAATTGGGCAGATCCTTTTTTCAGATATCATAGATCTGGCTGGATCTGTCCCATGACTATGTTCCGGTTCCGCGAAGTTCCAGTCAGATTTGCCGCCGTTCTGGTTCCGGTACCATTGATATTTAAGCAGAATTTTCACAAATTTTATGTTCTATGTATTGTCTCGGTTCCGATTTCGTGGATGGACTGTTCCGGTTCCGTTTTTGACCTGGTCCGTCACAGCTCCTGACCCTCAACAAAATTAAAAACGAAAAACACGGTAAAATTGTCAAACTTAGACAGACAAAGAAATCGATTTTTTATGAAGCAAAAAAAAATATTTGATGTCACGAACTTCTTTTTTTAATTTGAATTCGTATGTGTGTGCTTTCTTATCACCAAATTCCACAGCGTGAACAACCATCGTTTAACTCCCGACAAGGAAAATTTTATTTGTTCAAAAACACAAGTTCATTCACTGTCCGAAAAAATTCATTTCTACTTCGTGCTTCAGATATTTGTGTAAAATTGTCAAGAATGTCTTTTATCGCCTAATTTGAATATATTTAAAGGATCAGTCCAGTGAGTTACAATCATATGCAAAAATGATAAATTCGGAAAGACCATGAAAAATGGAGCATTTATTGTTTTTATGGCATCTTCTGAATCATTGTAGTTTTCGAGATAATTGCGTTTGAAATTTTGAATTTGTTACAAGCTCTTCATTGTAATACACAAACTTTTTTG
>JAQGBS010004066.1:0-10717 GCA_034698545.1 Acrobeloides obliquus
TGTGTAAACTTTTCAAAAAAGTTGATCATCGATCTGATTTAGAAAATCGACCCAATGTAGCTGGATAACTTTTTTGAGCTAGAATAATTTTTTTATGCCGGATCAAGCTAGGGATCAGCCTAGTAGCGTATAGTCCGTTTCGGCTGGAGTAAAAAAAGATACCACACCTTAATACAATGGATAAGGATCCCGCCCATCCGATCTAGCAAGTTAAGCAACGTTGAGACAGCCAGGTTCGATCCCAGTAGGTTAAAACTTTAAAAAAAATTTGCGCCATTTTTTGGAGAAAAAAGTTTTAAAATCAAAAGTTTTGTCCTACCGTAATCGAATCTGATGGCCTAACGTTGCCTAACTTGTCAGATCGGTCGGGCGGCTTCTTTATTCACTGCATTAAGGTTGGGCAACTTTTTTCATTCCAGCTGAAACAGAGTATAATAAACAAATAAAATACCTTATAACAAACTTGAAGATATGCCTCAATAAACACTTTAAAACAAAAATTAAATATTTCATCAGGGAGAAAAATATCATGTATTTGTTTAATTGCCTCTTTTTGTTCCTCAGATGCCAGCCCTTTTCTCTATAAAAAAAATAATTTTTTTTGGCCTGCTAACACTGATAGGCACATTTTGCACTCAGAGCTCATGAAAATTATAGAATTTTTAAAATCTCCTGACTGTGGAGCTAGTTTGTTGCTTATCATACAATAAGTTCCCGGCTTTTTAGCTGGAGTGAAAAACAAGTTGGTTCTCCATTTAGTGGATAAGGAAGCCGTCTGTCCGATCTGACAAGTTAAGCAACGTTGGGCTCGCAGTTTCGATAAAAAAAATTTTGTCTTTCAGAAAAAATTCTTACGAACAATAGAGTAAAAATTTTTGCTTCATTGATTGTAAAAGAAATTTTTTGAAAATTAAAATTTTTGCCCTAGTGGGATCGAACCTTCGGGACAACGTTGCTTAACTTGCCAGATCGGACGGGAGGCTTCTTTTCCACTGCACTATATCGCCTCAACTTTTTTTACTCCAGCTGAAAAGGGCAGCCGGTTTTCAGACAAAATTCGACTTTATCATTTTCGCTTCAATACACCCATCCTTTTTTCTGAGTCAGAAAAGAATTTTTTAATTTTTGGAAATAAATTTTATAATATATTACCTCAAAGCAAGGAGTCGTAAAATTCACAAAACCAAAATTACTAGAATAACATCCATTCTTTTTTATACTTGTTCTTTTTCTTAATTTTAAGTCACTTTGTTTCCATCTTCTTTGGCACAACATGGTTTTAAATCCGTTTTTAAATGGAAAGTTGTAATGACTGCTAAAAAATAACTTGTCAACCATAGATCGGCAAGGAGGGGGAGCCTCCCCCCTGACCCACGCACGCACGGAACCAAAAATTGATGACCCCGCTGAACATATGAAGTGGTCCATAAAAATAGGGTGCCATCAAGCTAAAAAAAACGTCCTTTTTTGGTGGAGGTGGTAGGGGACCACCGCATCGGGGGTCCCCTCCCCCCACCTTGCCGACCTATGTTATCAACACTAAAAAAATCGAAGTTTGGTGGATAATTTCCAATAAAAAATATTATAATAAATGCAACAGATATGATGAATTTTCCCCCATGGCCGATTGGCTAACATGTTAGGCCTTCACTCATATGGGACGATCCCATCCCTAAAGTTTTTTAAAATTTTTTGTTGTCAAAATTCATGAAAATTTTTGCATATCCACATTTTTATGCGGGGAACACGATGGCCTTATTATTTTTCCATAAAAACTTTTGGAAAAATTGAAAACATCTCAAAATAATTTTAAAAATTTTTCCCAATTTTTTCAAAGTTTTCATAAAAAATAATAGAGCCATTGTTTCCCCGCATAAAAATGTGGAAAGCAAAAATTTTCATGAATTTTGATAAGAAAATAAAAAAATGACTTTTGGGTGTGAGATTGAACCCGCGCCCTATGAGTGAAGGCCAAGCACATTAGCCAATCGGCCAAGGGTCAAACCCCAAATGCTAATGATCAGGGTTGTGAAATAGAATTATCCGGTCCCGGGAAAATTGGATAAATCCAAATTTTTCCAGATTTATCCGGGGAATTCTGGGGAAATCTTTTTCCCCGGAATTACTTGGTTTGAAAATTTTTTCGCCCTCAAACTTGCCTCGATGGTGCAGTGACAAAGTAGCAGCTTCTTGGAAACAAGGTTGCGGGTTCGAATCCCTCTTGGAGAAATTTGGCTCTAAATTGACCAATTTGAAACCAAATTAGCTTCAAGCGGGATTCGAACCTGCGACCTTGTGGCCACGAAGCTGCTGCTTTGTCACAGCACCACCGAGGCAAGTTTGAGGAAGAAAAAATTTTCAAACCAAGTAATTCTAGGGAAAAAGATTTCCCCAGCCAAAAAAATATTTCGCCAGAATTCACCCGGGGAAATCCCAACCTTGCTCATGATATGGTACTTGTTTTGAAGCGCTCGGCGAGATGAGCTGTTTGGCAAAATTTTTTAAATTTTGACCCTTGCCTGTACCTTTTTCCTTGGCCTTGTGGCTCTCTCGGTATGTTTTCTGGAACCGAACCAAAAAAAATTTTACCGAAGCATATTTTCTTCGCTATACTGTCTATGATAAAGATGGTATCTTCGATAAGTATCATACATGCGCTCTAAATTCCATTGAATTTTGAACTTGAGTTCTTTTGTAATAGGATGTACTAAAATTAAACCTGACAAGATTTTTAAAAACACTATGTTACCATTTTTTAACCTTTTTATTGATTGTACTCAAATATAATTTAAAAAGCGTTTATCTTCTTGTGTAATTCCTGGTAAGTCAAGCATGGTGTTCTAGAAAAGGGCACCAAAATGGCGGACGATTATGCTTTTATTATTAGGTTGGCATTTAAGTTTTTGCGGTTTTTCTCAGAAAGTGAAAATTTCAATCTCAATAAATTTAATTTTTTTGCAATTAATACTAGAATTGATTTGCAATTATTTTGTAAAAGAAATTTTATTTAAAGGCATAAAATGGAAAAGAACAGAGGTGATATTCGAAAGTTGCTCAAATACGAGTTTCTACTGGGTCATAAGACAATCGAAGCGGTTCGCAACATCAACAGAGCCTATGGTGACGGGACTGTTAAAGAAAGAACAGCGCAGCAATGGTTCTCAGTTCCGCTTTGGAAATTTGGCTGTTGAAGACAATCCAAGGTCTGGACGCCCTCGAGAAGTCGATCGAGTCGCTGTCGTCAACCGCATGTTGCACGTCAGACACTTCAGAAGATCGAAGATATGGGTTGGGAGCGTCTGGAGCACCCACCGTACAGCTCCGATCTTTCTCCAAGCAACTACTACCTATTCCGCTCGATGGAACACTGGCTTCGAGGCAAGAGATTCGCCACGATCGAAGAGATGCGCGAGTCCCTTACTGAATTCTTTGATTCTAAGGGTCGAGATTGGTACCGCCAGGGCATCCATCAACTCGAAGAGCAGTTCAGAAAGTGATCGAATCTGGTGGAGAATACTTTGAATAACGTTGTTACATTATTTTTTGTTGAATAAAATTTAGTTCTGAGAAAAACCGCAAAAACTTAAATGGCAACCTAATAAAAAGAAAAATCAATACGAAACAATTTTCGCACAGAGTCAATAAATTATTTATCTGTGATCAACAACATTCGCTTTTCTTTGCATAGCACTTTCAATCAATACACATGCATAGTTAATAATTAATCGAAAGAGGAGACATTGGCCGTAAGATTTATTAAATGCAAGAATTGTTTAATAAATATTTATTAATATGTTACCTACGTACAAAATTGAAATAAAAAATTATTACGGGTCTCAATTCTGGTAAAGCTTAAAAAACCAAATTATGTTTTGGCTGGTTGATTTCAGCCAAAAAGAAGGTCCTCTATCAGTGCCGTAGGAAGGCCAAAATTTTGGAGAGGCGGATGGTCAAAAACAGAAGGATTCCTCTTATGTGTTTTTTCAGATTTAGCCCGAAATGAAAAACATAAGGGATACTCTTTATGATTATTTTGACCATTAATCAGTTTCGGAGGCGATCCGCCCAATCCGTCCTGTAGTAGCTACGGCACTGTCCGGTTAAACCATTTCAACCCAGGGACAAGGATCAATTCAATCATTGCAATACCGAGGGGAAGGTACATGGGGTATATATACTCCCACAGCCAAAAAACCCAAAGAGTCGCTCTTATGTTTTCGACCAAAATGTTTCAATTTTTTTCGGAACAGGTACCCCTCCCCCCCCCCATTAAAAAATCTGGGTATGGCACTAAACTTAATCTAATGACATCTCAACCCAGACAGTTTTCGACTAAACAGATAGGGCTAGGACAGGTATATAAATAGACTAAACGGATAAGGCTAGAACTGCAGATTTGAATTTTCCTGGATTTAGGTGTCCGGAATGAGCTATCTCTGTGATGTACTAGACCTAGTGTTTAGTCTATACCGGTTGAATCCGGGTTGAGATGTCCTTAACCCATTACCCCTATGATCCTGCAGGAAAATTAATGTTAATGATCCAATTTTAAATTTTGTATTTCCATCTCTGTAAGATAGAGTTCAATTCTTAAATCAGCATTCTTTAGTTTCTCTTTACTAAGAGCTTGGTTTAATTGTAATAATTTTTGACGCTTCTTTTCTTGATATCGCTTGCAGCATTCGGTATTTTGGCGTTTTCGTCTGTCTACCATATTGGAATCTTCTGGAGGTGCTTCAAAAGTTATGTCACCACGGATATGAAACCGAATTGAATTTTTCTTGAGCAGTTGGATAAGTTGGGTGATTTCTTCTTGTGTATAGTTTAATAGCTGAATTCGCATAAATTGATGGATTGTGGGGTTATTAAGGACCTAGAGAAAAAAATCGTTTAAGATTTTATAAAAATATCGTTTTTCCGGCCTGTTTAGTCTATAAAAAACTAATAAAACTCACCATAGGAAACAAATATAAATGCCATATATAAAAGTTATTATAGGCTAATGGTGTAGGTTTTGTATTTGGAATAAGAGAACCGTCAAGAAAACCAAAATTGGCTAAATTTTTTTAATCAATAAGCTGAAGAGTTTTAAGTGCTTTTGTTTTTCTCGACACTACTTACTATATGAATTAATGACACCATAAGGCACTTTTTGCATTAAATCGATTCCCTCATCCAATTCTCGTTGTATAATTTCTCGAATTGTAAGAAAAATTTTACTATTTGTGCCATTCAAAAAGGCCCGCATCCAGGCTGATAACGCTATCTTAAAATTATATTAGTGCAAAAAGAGACCATCCAGTAATTAACATTAGTAGATTCGCAATCTTGACTAATTTTTTCTGGGAAATTAGTCAAGGTGGTGAATTAAAAAAAATTTTCCGACGCTTTAAAAAACTCTTAGTTTTTGGGTTAAAGGATGTTGGCGAAGAAATTTTCTAAAATTTCTTCAGGAAAAATGTTATGCTGTGTTGTTTAACCTCCAAAACACAATGATTTGGTACTCATTTTGAAGCACTCGGGAGCTGAGTCGATTGGCAAAAATATTTTTATTTTATTTTTGATCCTTGCCAGCTCCTTTTCGGTTTTTTCGACCACCGTGCCATGTATGGTCAATTAATAAAGTTACTGAATGCCCCAATTATTTGACTTTTTTGCAACATACATCATTTAATTAATACCTCAATAACGTCAGGATCCCAGCAGCTTAAATATTCCTCACGAGGAGCACAATTTGCTGCAATTATGGTGCGCTCCCAATGAAAATCAATTGTACTTTTGAGGAATTTCCACCAAACTTTCCCATATGCTTGAAGCAATTTTAAACCAGTTAGTTCTTGAGCAGTCTAAATGTTCGATATTAGCAATTAATATAAATAAGATACTTTAAAACAAATTTGAAGATATGCTTCAATAAACACTTTAAAACAAAAATTAAATATTTCATCGGGGAGGAAAATATTATGGATTTGTTTAATTGCCTCTTTTTGTTTCTCAAGTGATAAGCCTTTTTTCTATAATAAAAAATTAGAAATTTTTTAAAGTATATATTACAGAACATTTTGATCCGGTCGGAAGATCAGATCTTCCTAGGACATTTTGACTGATCAAAATCGGGTCAAAATGTCGGGGCATAAGGCCTAAGGCCTAAGGCATAAGGCCTAAAGCATAAGGCATAAAAGTACACAAAGCATAAGACGTAAGCCTTATGCTTTAGGCCTAATGCCTCGACATTTTGATCCGATCTTGATCGGTTCAAAATGTACTAGGAAGATCTGATCTTCCGATCGGATCAAAATGTCCTGTAACATATACAAAAATAAATTATTTATAAAAATTAAACAAAAAACCTCAAAACAAGGATTGGTAAAATCCATCCAACCAATAATATATTCTAGACTTTTTCGCTTTCTTAACTGTAAATCACATTGTTTCCACCTTTTCTCGCATAACTTGCTAATAAAGCCTTTAAACAAAAAGGCATAAGAACTGCTAAAAAATAACATTTACAAAATATCGATCGATACATAAATAAAAATATTTACTGTAGTATATTTTCTCCTTCATATGAAGCGAGATGAAGATAGTATCTTCGATAAGTATCATACATGCGCTCTAAATTCCATTGAATTTTGAACTTGAGTTCTTTTGTAATAGGATGAACTAAAATTAATTTGAAAAAATTTGAAAAACACTTTTACCATTTTTTAAACCTTTTATCGTTTGTAGCAAAATATAATTTAAAAAGCGATTATCTTCTATTGTAAATCCTGATAAGCCAGCTGGCATGGTTTACTAGGAAGGAGGGCTATCATACATTTGCCCTTTTCAACGTTTGCTCTTTTTCGAGATTTGGTCGAGGGCAAACGTTGAATTTGTCAAAAATTTCACTTTTCAACGTTTGCCCTCGACCAAAAGGCAAACGTTGAAAAGGACAAATATATAATAGCCGGAAGGAGTACCAAAATGAATTGTGTTTAAAAGAACTTAAAAAATGCGAACCAACTATTGCACTGAGCCAATAAATTCTCTTTGAATAAATAACAAACGATTTTCTTTGCCTAGCACTTTCAATCAATGCATATACACAGTCGATGAATAATCGAAAGAGGAGAAAAATAGATTCATATTTATTAAAGGCATTAATTATACAGGGTGGCCCAAAAAAGTGGCTCTTTTATTTTTTGCGACCCGCAAATTATTTTTTCTAAAAATGACCCTTCTAGGGGTAATTTTATGCGGGGGAATCGATTGCGCGCATTTTCAAACCCTGAAAATTCTTCCCTGATTCAGAGAAAAATTGGATTTTCGAAGCGAAAATTGTCATTTTTCGCATTTTTATATGGAAATCACTATTCTAGGGGTAATTTTATGCAGGAAATCGATTGCGCGCATTCCCGATTTGTTTAAAATAAAATTGTCATT
This sequence comes from Acrobeloides obliquus, assembly GCA_034698545.1. Taxonomy (NCBI): domain Eukaryota; kingdom Metazoa; phylum Nematoda; class Chromadorea; order Rhabditida; family Cephalobidae; genus Acrobeloides; species Acrobeloides obliquus. The sequence goes on from JAQGBS010004066.1 coordinate 7,426, forward strand.
TTCTGCATTAGAAAATCGATTTTATGCTTCGAAAATGTGTGCGATCGATTCCTCGCATAAAATCAAAATTTTTGTTGCAAATTTTGGTCTAAACAAGGATTCGAAACTGTTTTAAAAAACGTTGAGTTAATGCCAATAGCTGTTTTTGTAAACGTTCTTGCCACTTTATCACTTTATTATATGCGTCGGAATTCTGAGTTCCAAATTCCGCGGATTCAAAATTGAAGTTGGAATTTCGGAATTTATATCTAAATTCCGAAAAAATGGACATTTTTATTGATGGAAAAATTTTGGTCATAATGGATTATCATTATGATTTTTTTAATATTACAAAAATTTTGTGTAAAAACATAAGGGAGTCCCTTAATTTTTTTTGGGGTCCCGATTCCGAAATAGTACCAGTTTTAGTACCAAAAAATAGTACCAGAAAAAGTTTTGTCCATTTGGCAAATTTTAACATAATGGTGTATTGGTAGTGGTGCTGCCTTAACATTTTTAATGGCCTGGTTCGATTTTTCCAGTACTAAAATAACCGTTTCTCGAGTATTTCGCATTTCTTTTATAACCAGACTTTATCTGCGTTCGTTTTTAAAGATCATTATTATTTTTCCGAAGCCCTATTTGGAAACATTTTTGGAACAAATATCAATTTTGATTTTAACTTAAAAAAGTCGATTTTTATCTAAAAATAGTCGATCAGAAATTCAAAAAAGATGTGCTTATCAAGAACAGAAATGGTCCCCTCAAACTCATAATTTTTTATATAAAACCGATCCCCCTGCAAATGTTCAAAAGTCGCAATTCGCGTATGGTTATGATATTTTGTTGGAAATTTGGTGGGGGGAGGGGTGGGAGTCATAAAGAAAAATTTTTTGGTTAAATATTAGCATTTTTAAGTATACAATTGCACTTTTTACATACTAATGATATTTTTGGCCTAAAATTGCACTTTTTTACTAAAAAAAATTGAAAATTTTTCAAACAAGAAGTAGCCATGCTACGTATAAATAAAGTATACAGGGTGTTCGGAAATTATCCGGATTTTTTGAATTTCACGTCTTTTATATTATTTTTCATTTCAAGAGACAAATGGCCACCAGGCTCGCCGGACTTGAATCCGTTGGACTCGCAGTTTGGAGCATTCTCGAGAAAAAAGCAAAACCCCATCCAACCGTCGAATCTTTGAAGCGTGCGTTGGTGAAAGCATGGGACGAAATTAGTGTTGACACGTTAAGAAAGATCGTGGATGACTTCCCTAAGAGATTGAAGGCGTGTGTCGAAGCCGATGGCGGCCATTTTGAATAAATAATCTTTTTTGTTGTTATTAATTATTATTTCTGTTGTTTTTGTTAGGTTTGATAAAAAATTTGTTTAATATACAAGGATTCTAAAAATCCGGATAATTTCCGGACACCCTGTAAAGTATTTTAAAATAGCTCAAGATTTACTAAAAATTGTGGCAAGTTTTTATTAACAAAATTTTTTTGTTTATGATAAAATCGGATTTTGTTTACAGACAAAGGAAATAGAAAAAGGAAGAACAGCAGCACTACAACCATATTCATGTTGCCAATAAATTTTTCCGCTAATATGTGGCGAGCCTTTTGTAATATATTCGGCGCATGGTGCAGGAACCGCATCAGATTCCGGAGCTATGTACCAATTTGTATAATTAAGGGGTGAGCCATCAGTCCATGACCAATATTGTGGGTAATAATTACCAGTGAAGTCCTTTAATCCAATCCACATAACTCCCCACTTAGTATTGTTTTGATAGTACATAGCTAAATATTATATTGTTTAAAAGTTACAAAATTTTTTACTATTAACAATTTCATCTTCTTCAATTGAGTGGATTGAAACTAAATGTCCGCCCTCGTTTTTGCAATAGTTTTCCGATTCGTTAAATGACAAGTGTTCATTGACATACTAAATTTAAAAAATCACGAATATGTTTGTTAGACAAAAAATTACTTTATAGCAAGAATTTGTTATATTAAAATATTGATATCCGTTGATGCATTGAGAAACCGGATTTACAGACGGGGTTACAGTGCTTGTTTGTACGGTACAAGATGGTGTAGTTGGTGAAATTGTTTGAATTTCACATATATATGGTATTTGCGTTTGACAATCATAAGTAAACCAATTAGCTGAAGTTTGAGATGGATTTATTGCAATACAGTTTCCATTGCTGGGTTGGCCTAAAATCGACTTGATACATTTCATTCACATTATATATGCTAATTCGTATCAGTCAGTGATCTGAAGGCCCTGCATTGTTTTTAGTAAACTATTTCACGCTAATTTTGACGCTTTTATGTTATTCCTGTACTGTATTTTGTTTTTTAGACCTGAAGAAGGAGAAAGCGCATGAAAGGCGCTTTCTAACGAAAAAATCTTTTTAGTGGTGAAAGTTTAGTCTTTCTTGAGAAGTGATTTAAATTTGAGGGCGGCTTGAAATCGGAACGAGATCCGGATTCAAAGCAAATTGTCGAAATTTTTCGGTGAAAACCTTTGGAATCACTAACAAAATCGAACCCTAATATAAATCCTCAAACCTTTTCCATAGCTAGTAAATTTATACGGATTTCCATCCACCCAATGCCAAGAACTATTCGTACTATTTTTGGTTCCACCTAGCCAATAAAGAGTTGATGGATCCGATAAAAAGCTTTTTAAAGTTTCTAAACATAACAATGTAATAATTTAAATTTTTGTAAATTACCAGATAAAAAATTGTTTACAAAGGCACTACTAACCGACGCTAATACACCATTGTTTTGTTGAGCACAAATAGAATTGGCCGACCAAAAGTCTGTAGGAGCTCCAATAAACTTATAACAAAGATTTTGATCTATCCCTTGAATTGTACCCACGGGGCATAACAAAACAATATTTAAATTTAAAAAAACTATTAAGATAAGAAGACAATTCATAATAATGTTTTTAACGTCTTTGAAAATTCTATTATTTTATAAGCCTATCCTTTATCAGTATTTTTTACTTGTGATAAAAAATTGTTGACAAAGAAAAAATTGTTTACATCACATTAAGCTTTTAATTAAAATTTTTTGGCATAATCATACCACACCCAGGTATTATCACCGCTCTGCTTGCCTGTTTGTGTTCTCTGTATTGATGCATCAAAACCTAGAGAGCCCTATACTAATGTGCAGGGAACTGGGAGAGAAGAACAAAAAATTTTAGGGCCGTACCCCCTAAACGGTCCCCGAAAGTGCGAAAAAAGTTTCGCACTTTTTGCGAAACTTTTTTCGCACTTTCGGGGACC
>JAQGBS010004067.1:0-10717 GCA_034698545.1 Acrobeloides obliquus
ATGCGCGCAATCGATTCCCCGCATAAAATTACCCCTAAAGGGTCACTTGTTAAAAAAATTAAAAAAAATTTTTTTTTTGAAAAAATCTCAACGTCACTTACGGCCCTTAATGTTTAGTAGTACCGAACATTTTGAACCCAGTTTCGGAAAATTGGAAGGAGGCAAGTTGATAGTGTTCCTTGTTAATATAAAATATACATCTAGTTTCAATTTTTAGCAAATAATAATCCACTTGGCGTCCCTCCACCTCCGACATTAAACCCACAAGATACAAACAAAACTTCTGCATATAAGGACTTCATTAGTTTATTAAAACAAAATGTCAAAACCACAGAAGATCCTTGTAATGATTTCTGGGCCTATGCTTGTGGCAATATTGGTAACAACCAACAAAGCTTTGGTGTTTTGACCGACAAAAACTATAGGGTTATGGCAAGCCAAATTGCAAATAGCAACTATGTTTCAAATGTAAGTCATCAGGACCAAACATAGGCAATACTTCTTCTCTCATAATCTTGAAACGCCTTCCTGACCCTGATTCAGGGAGGGGATGGACGTATTGAAGCGAAAATGAACTTAATTAGAATTTTTTCTTGAAAAGAAATATTATTTGTCATTTTTAGGCACCACTTCCGGTTCAACAAGCGGCCCATCATTACATCCAATGTGTCACAGATACTGCAAATTGGAACAAGACTATCGGAGATGGCAGCATTATAATCAAGAAAGTGCAGGATTTTCAAAACATTTTGAACATCCCTATGCCAGCTATTTCTGGTCAAGGGTCGGGAAAACAATTGTCTCCAGATGTTCTAGGTAGTGCCTTAGGCTATTTAAGTGGTCGAGCATATACAAACACCTTGGTTTCTGCTATTGTGGATACCAATTGGAAACATCCGGATACAGCGCCAGGGTACGCTTTATATGTGGATCAAAGTACTTTGGGTGAAGATAATACTTACTACCAGAAACCAGTGGTATGTTAAAAATTTTTTGGTTTTGTCAACTTCATCCCTTAAAGGGGGGTGTACTTAATAACCGGACTTTCCATCACCCTCCTCCGAAGCGAGTACGAGAAGGATCCTAAAGCCTCTGTCAGAACTTGGTCCTCGAAAATCCATTAGACACCCCCTTGAGCCATCCTAACCCTATTAAGTTCTGACACCTCCGGGCCGGATGAGAGGAGGAGAGCCTCCAAAAGCTCCTTCCCCGTAATTACAAGGTGCGGCAAAAGTTTTCGTGATATTTTTAATAGTATTTTGACCATAACTCTTTAACCTTATATCCAATTCCGATGACCTTGGTGTCTTTAGATAGCTTGAATTTACAGCTATCCAATGATACCAAGATCATCGGAATTGGATATAAGGTTAAAGAGTTATGGTCAAAATACTATATGCAGTGATTCAAAAAATCACGGAGACTTTTACTACATCCTGTATACCACTACCCATAAGTCAAATTTGAATTCTAACTCTAACATACTGCCCCTATGGCCAAAAACTTCCGGTTAAATAAAATGTCGTATTTTTGAATTTTATGATATCCGGTTTTTCGCTTCAATACGTTTTCCCGATTCAGGAGGTTTCCGGGTATACTTTTCCAGCTCACTTGTGACAACTTTAAAACTTCTCACCCAATTTTAGGCATGGCAAGATTACCAACCCCTTTATATAAACACCACTTTTTTCCAAGTCTCCACATTAGCTAAACTAATGAACCTTAACTATAACCCATCCACACAAGACCCTCTACTCCTCAGCCAAATAACCCAAGCTTTATACCTTGAATGGAACTTGGCCAATAATTATTCCACATTGGACAGCGTTCGGAGGCATTACAATAGATCTTACAACCCTATGACTATATTAGAAGCAAGTGCAGCCTATCCCTTTATCAATTGGGCGAATTTTCTTGACCAATTGCTAGTTTTTGCCCCTCAAGAAGTTCGAAGTTATGCGTTGAATGATACGAAGTTTAAATTTATCATTATGGAACCCATGGTGCTGCAAAAGATTCAAGCTGATATGAATAATAGTCAAGGGGCTTTTGATAGCCAACAAGCTTTTATCAATTGGTTATATATTAGGCTGTTACAGACAAATTCTATGTATATCCCGGTGCCAGGGCAAAGTTTTGTGAGGTAAGAGAGTAATGTATTATGGTAGACATGGCTTAGTCATAGGATAAGGCTAAGAATAAGGCTTAGGTTTAAGCTTAGACTTAGGTTTAGGCTAACGCTTAGACTTAGGTTTATGCTTAGGCTTGGACTTAGGCTTAGGAATAGGCATAAGCTAAGACTTAGATTTAGGTTAACGCTTAGGCTTAGATTTATGCATAGGCTAAGGCTTAGGTTTAGATTAACGCTTAGGCTTAAGTTTAGGCTAACGCTAGGCTTACACTTAGACCTATCTTAGGTTTATGCATAGGTTTAGGCTTGGACTTATGTTTAGGGTAAGGCTTTAAGTTTAGGCTAACGCTTAGGCTTACACTTAGGCCTAGGCTTATATTTATGCGCAGGCTTATGCTTAAGCTTGGACTTAGGCTTAGGCTAAAGTTTAAACTTAGGCTTAGCCATAGACTTAGGCTTATTCTTAAGCTTAGCCTTTGGATTTTAACCTGTGCAGCAATAATCTAGACACTAGGCTATGTACACAGTTTTTTGCCATTTTCCCAAGTTACCAGATATAATTTAGAAAATCATTATCCAACAAGTCAAAACGTTCTCCTCTTTCCAAGAGGCCTAAAGTTAAGGCTCCAACTTTGCCAACCTTCCATCCATTTGATTCCGTAACTGATGATACTGGATACAACGGGGGATGTATGGATGATAACGTTTTTGGCATTCAATATGCAAACGCTAGGCTTTTTGTTGATGGTTTATATCCTAATCCAGCTGATCGTGATGTATTGAGAAATAATGTCGCACAATTTGTGACTTTGATATTGGATTCGTTCCAGGTAGGACTGGAAAAATTTTGTTGGTAAAATTACCCATATCTACTTTTCTATGCCACTTTCTCGTTCAACTGTTTAATTTTTTGAACATCGATGTTCTATGACCCCAAAATCGCCTGCTCGGTTTATTCATCCCTTCTACCTAAATTTGAGAAGGAGCAGTTGATTAACCGGGATAGCAGTGGCGTAGAATTGAAGGAAGGGCTAGAGACGTAGCATGAGTATAGTGGCCTAGACAGGGAAGGGTGGTGTAGCAAAGAAGGGGAGCTACTGTCTCTATCCCTGAAAAATTGAAAATTTTTTATTTTAGAGTATGTTAAATCAGCTAGGTTGGATGGACCAGTCTTCAAAACAAGGTGCCTATGCTAAAATTAGCAATCTTGTCAAAAATATGGCGTATCCTGATTTTATCACCAACGACACATCTCTTATAGCTTACTACCAAAACTTGGCTTTTAGCCTAACTGATGACTATGTCACCATTTCTGAAAAAGTGAATCAGTTCAATCAATATTTAAATTTTGCTTTACTGGACAAAAATAAGGTTGTGGATAGAATTGACTTTTTATCCGCGCCTGGAACTGTCAATGCTTGGTATCAGGTAGGCAAGAAAATGGGGTGGAGCGGGTCAAGGGAACCACAAAGGGACCCAAGGGAGATCTCAAGAGGATTCCATAAGATCTCAAGGAAGATATGAAGGAATATCCCAAAAGAGGCCCCAAGGGGACCCCAAAGATTCCCCAAGAGAGATCCGAAAGAAGACTCCAAGTGCCGAAAGGGGATTAAGGAGATTAAGAAATAAGGAAGTTACCAAGGAATACCCCAAAAAGAATCCAGGAGAGACTCCAAGGAAGACCCTAAGGGAGACCCAAAAGAAGACTCCAAGTGAGCTTAAAAGGGGGCCTCAAGGAAGAACCCAATGAAGCTACCAAGGAAGACCCTGGTACGGTAGGACTCCGGACTTATCTCCCTGGGACCTCCATGTCACGGTAGGACTTGTGGAGTTGGGTTACCATGTGGTTTAACTGTATGTGTCTTGTGTATAAAAAGATCAATTTTAGCCCGAACTCAATTCGATCTCCTTCCCGGTAGCTATCTTACAAAAACCATTCTATGATCCCAATTATCCAGCGGCGGTAAATTATGGTGCTATGGGACTTGTTGGCGGACATGAAGTATGATTTGAAAATTAATCATAGTGCAAGAAAATACGTTTTTCTTCAGCTCACGCACGCTTTTGACGACGAAGGAGTCCAATGGGGTCCAACTGGTGCACTCAACACGTGGATGGACAATAATTCTTCGAGCGGCTTTCAAACTATGGCAGATTGTGTGATCAATGAGTATAATCATTTTTGTCCACTAGATAACGGAACTTTTTGTATTGATGGATCTCAAACACAGGGAGAAAATATTGCTGATAATGGAGGTAAAGGGACTCTCCCCTAGAGCTAGGAAAACTTTTTATTTTTCAGGTATCCGCTCCGCTTACAGAGCCTATCAATCCCATGTCGCTCTCTATGGTTCCGATCCACAACTCCCAGATCCCGAATTTGGAGGCTACACAAACGATCAACTTTTCTTTCTAAGTTTTGCACAAGTTTGGTGTCAATCTAAACCTACTGATGATAGACTACGAAGACAAATTCTTGTCGATCCCCACAGTCCTTCTGAATACCGAGTTTTTGGCACAATCCAGAATTTTCCACAATTCAGGGCTGCTTTCAATTGCCCAGTGGGTAGCAAATATGCTCCAAATAGTAGTTGCCAAGTTTGGACATCGGAAGTTAAACCTGGTAAGAAAAAAGATCATGGTGTGAGAGGGAGGAAAGAGCAGTGACATAAGGGAGCAGGATACCCCTCTATTTGCGACAGAACAGGGTCTGAAAGGGCCGGTCCTATTAGGGCCGGGTCAGCCCCCGGTCCCTAGGGGGCTTTGAGTCATTTCAATAAGTTTTTGCTCTTTGATAAGTTCGACACCAAGTCAGACAACATTAAAATTTTTTTGATAAGTTCGACTGTCGAACTTATTAAAAATAAATAAATAAAAATTTTAATGTTGTCTGACTTGTTGTCGAACTTATCAAAGAACAAAAACTTATTGATATGACTCAAAGCCCCCTTTCGGACCCTGCATCAGAGTAAAAACAGCGTAAAAAATATGGGAATTGGGGGAAGAAGCTAATAATCACTTTGGTTACACCAGATGCAATGCTACGTCTGGATGCTGGACGGAAGGTCGTTTCTTCTGTTCACCACCATGCCTATTATTTAGACCGTGCGTGGTGCCTACAGAGGACATTATTCTACAAATGTTCTCATGCAAATATTGGAAGCCTTTTTTAGGGCTGCTTTCAATTGCCCAGTGAGTAGAGAAATTCCTAAAAATGCCCTCAACCATAAAGGCTCCTTTATGTTTTTTGGTAAAAACAAACTTATTGAAAAAGTTCCCCATAGTCAACCTTTCTTCCTACGCCATTGAGGGGGATCCTGACCGAGATATGATTAAAGATTGGCTAAGAATATAAGTACCCTCCCCCTCACGTTTCCCAGTCATTCTCCCTAAGCTACTGCCCTCATCTCTCCTTAAATCATGGCCTATTCAGAAAGTTTGGCATCGGAGCAAAATTTTGGCCCTAGTCGTATTTTGGATAAAATCCATTTTTAGTGACGGGAATCCCACCAACAACGACAACTCTACCGCCACCAAATGTGCCATCCATGCCGGTGAATAACAGTGCCAAATTCCAACAAGCGGCGGAATATTTTGAAAGTTCTATAGATACCTCAAAAGATCCCTGTAATGACTTTTATGCTTACGCATGCGGAAATTACAATAATGATATAAGTTTTTACATTGTTGACTTTAGTGATTTTAACAAGACGGCATGGGCTTTGAAGGCCAAAAATGATAGTGATGTAAGATTTTTGGTTGATTATATTCTTCTTCACCAAAAATTACTGGCTTCGGCTAATGCTTAGGCTTAGGCTTGGGCTTAGGCTTAGGCTTGAATTTGTCTAGTATTTCGGTTGGTACTACTACAAGGTCATTCATTGACCTCCATGTTGTAGTGGTTCAGTGTGCTGCCAAGAAGTTTGGCATTACTGGTACTAGCAAGGGTTTGGTTTTTCCTTGCGCCCAAAAGATTTTTCCCTACAGCATTTACGGGAAAATCTAAGAGGAATTTATTTCTAAATACAAACCAGTTATTGGGGATCACAACAGTGTTACATAGTATATTTTAGCCTACCGCTATCAAACAAGTTAAACAACTCTTCCTTGCCTGTGAAAACGCAATGGTTGACACCTCTAACTATCTCACAAACGGAAACCTTACCATCAACATCTTAAATAGCTTTCTTACCTATACTGGCCTCCAATTCCCACTCTTCAACTCATCTTATACCTCCACTTGGCTCGACAAGAATCAGCTAGCCAAAACTCTTGGTTATCTTAGCGGTCGACTCCAAACCGACACATTGATCACTTCTTTCATTGATACTAATTGGAAGCATCCACATGAAGGAACCCCGTATATTCTTTATGTTGATCAACCCTCTTTGGCGTATGGATGGACTTTTTATACAGGATTGACATGGAATACATCGGTTGAATCATATAGGGAATCGATTCAAACGTTGTTCAATGTTACAGCGGGAGTTTTGGGGGTTGATGTAACTGATGAATTTTATGAAAAAATAGTTCAAGTTACAGAGGTAAGTGGAATTTAAGGTTTATATAAGGATATTTTTAAAGGATATTTTGCATTTGGAATATGTTCTTGCTAATAACTTTAGTACGGATGCAACTACTAGGAGGCAGTCCGGAAGAAAGTATAATCCCACTACAGTGATTGATGCTTCAACAAACTTTTCGTTTATCAATTTTTCTTTATACATCCAGGTAAGAGTTTATAAGTCTAGTAAAGAACGAAATTGAGGGGTTCTTCTTGGGTTCCCTCGGTCACAAGCCTTTTGGGGGAGGTTAAGGGGGATCTAGGTCCCTATGGGAGCTCGGGGTATGGGGTCTGAACTTTGGTCATATAGAGGCTCAGGGGTCAGCCAAGGGAGATTTGGAGGCCGAGAATCTCAAAAGAACAAGGCCCTTGTGCCCCCATGGCCATACTCTTTAATCTCGGCCTCACGGATCCAGGGCATCTCAATAACTGTTTTGTTTCTAGGAAATTACAACATATGCCGATCCGAGTATTACCACCCAGATGACTCAACCAACCTATACATTTATCATTGAAGAACCAGCAAAATTAAAATTGTTGCAAAATGCTTTGATGGATGGAAATTCATGGGGATTTACAAAAGAGCAGATTATCAACTATCTATGTTACCGAGTTTTATGGTCAAATCAGGGGTATTTACCCATGTCACAAGATATTATAAAAAATGATTACGTGTTGCATCGTCCAACTATTGGTAAAAAATTTTGGGGTACCTATGAGACAATAATATAGATGTCTCTATAAAACAAGATCATTGGCCAGCTCAGCCACTGTTTGGCCCTAGAAGTCCGGGTCAGCTTCGCCCTCAGGCGCCGAGAAAGGCACTCGCTCTTGCTCCTCTGCAATATCGGATCGGCTCCAGGACCCGACCCCATTTTTTACCCCTGCTATAACTTCATAGATAAAACATATAAAACTTTAGGCCGTCCTCAATTCGTCCGTAAACGCCATCCCAAACATCTTGAATCCAAAGACGCCCAATACCAGATTGATATTGCTTGCTCAGAACAAACCATAGAATCCATGCAGTATGCCAACGCCAGGGTTTTCATAGACCAACTTTTCCCTACACAAACCGCCAGAGATGACATCCGCAAAGAAGTTGGAAAAGTCGCGGAAAGTATCCTAATAGGAATGCGCTCAATGATCGACCAAATCAGTTGGATGAGCCAGAAATCAAAACAAGGAGCATATTATAAAATCGACAACTTGGTCAAAAACATTGCATATCCAGATTTTATTTATGATGATAACGCGTTGAATCAGTATTATTCAGCACTGAAGTTTTCGACAAGTGGGACAACGGTTCAAGATTATGTGACTTTGTTGAATGATTTGACTAGATTTAGTTATTGGACATCGTATAACTACACAACATTTAAGGATATTAAACGAGATGATTTTAATGGGCCTCCTGGTGTGGTTAATGCTTGGTATCAGGTATTAGACTTACTCCTTTCCCCACAAACAATCCATAAAAGTATGGTCAGATATTTTGTGTTGGTTCGAGTACTGAAATATTTAGTGACTATCATCAGACACGAATAATATTCTTTATTGAACAACGTTTCGGAGTTTAACTCCTTCTTCAGGTCTAAAAACAAATTACAATACAGGAATAACATAAAATCGTCAAAATTAGCGTTTACTAAGAACAATGCAGGGGCCTGTTGCACAAAACGAAAAGTGAAGCAAATAATGCAGTAAAAAACCCGTAAAGTGCGAACTTTACACTTTTCATTTTTCACTTTTTCAGTGAAAAAAATGACGAGAAACTTTGATCCGTCACTTTTTCCTGAAAAGTGTAAAGTTAGACTTTACAGTTTTAGTGCATTAATTGCTACAATTTGCACTTTACAACTTTTTTTAGCCTGAATTAAACTCGATTACATTCCCGGCTGCTATCCTACAAGCTCCATTCTTTGATCCCGGCTGGCCAGCATCAGTAAATTTTGGTGCTATGGGTGTAATTGCTGGACATGAGGTAAAAATTTTTTTCAAAAAAGTTTACCCTTTTTTAGCTGACCCATGGCTTCGACGACGAAGGAGTCCAATGGGACGGTACTGGTGTTTTATCCACATGGATGGATGCCAATTCTTCCGTAGCTTTTAAAAACATGGCAAGTTGTGTAATCGACGAGTATAGCCAATTTTGCCCACTCGCTGGTATCACTAATCCTGAAACAAATATGCCATACTCGCCTAGCTGCATAAATGGTCGACAAACTCAAGGAGAAAATATTGCTGACAATGGTGGAATCCATTCTGCTTTTCGAGCTTATCGAAATGCCATGAATTTTAACGGCCCGGATCAGAGGCTTCCTGGGAATCTTGTTGGGCAATTCACCCATGATCAACTATTTTTCTTATCGTTTGCTCAGATTTGGTGTCAACTTCCAGATAGCCCAAATAGAGTCTACGAACAAATTCTTTCAGGTTATTCATTTTTTTACTGCTGGGAAATGATCAGAACTTTTGTCTCTTAGGTCAAAACTTCCCCCTTGTACGCTAGATATAGACTTGGTTTAATTTATGTTTAAGCTCAATTATTACTGAAATCAAATTTTTTAACCATTTGTTCTAATTTATATATTATTCTTACAGATCCTCATAGTCCATCTAAATACCGTGTTTGGGGAACTTTGAAAAACTATCCAGCTTTTCAAACTGCTTTCAACTGTCCAAGTGGCACCAATTACACAAATCCAAATCATTGCAATGTTTGGATCACGGATATCAAGCCGGTCACTGGAATCCCGCCAACCACCCCACTCGTCCCAGATTTAAATATCCCACCAGCCCAGCCGATCAACTCCTCTTCAAACGTCTCTTCAAAATATGAACAATATGCTCAATATTTAATCAATTCTATTGATACCACTAGAGATCCTTGTAATGATTTTTATGCCTATGCTTGTGGGAAGTATCAACAACCGTATGTCAGTATTTTTGACATGATGAACAACAATTTTGTTACTATGGCACAAGCTATGCAACAAGTTAATAATGAAGATGTCAAGCCGATCCAGCAAGTCAAGACTTATTTCAATGTTTGTAGAAATGCATTGGATAACTGGGATGATATAATCAAGTCGGGCAGCCAAGTGATTAAGCATATGCAAGGCTTCCAAAATCATACAGGTGTCTGTTTCCCATTGTTTGATAAGAACTGTAATGCAAATTGGTTGAACTCAACGCAATTGGGAAGAGCTTTAGGGTAAGAGAAAAAATTACAGTTAACTTGAAAAACACGATTTTCCATGCTGTGTACCACGTTGTCGATCGTTTCTTGGTCGATATACACCCAAGCTTGCTAAATTGCATCTTTTAGCTCAAAAAATTGGAAAAAATTGGAAAACTTTTATGCATAAGATTACGTAATCATTGACTTACTCCCCCCTCGTAATCAATCGTAATCATTTGGCTACCCTCTCCTCCCCCTACTTGATTACGTAATATCTGGATGACCTCTAAGTGCTGGCGCACGTTTCATTTTTCGGCAAACAAGCATGGGAATCTTTGCAATTGCTCGTTCGACCGTCCTTGTCAACATCCAAGTCACTTGTGATCTTGACGCTTGTCTTGATTGAGTTTGACGCTGCACGGTAAATTCGGCGCTTTTCTCGTTCGGAAAACTTGCGACCAGAAGGCTTCTTTGTGTCATATTCCGTCGGATTGTTCCAGTAACTGTTCGCGACTTTATAAGATCGTCCCAAAATTTTGCAATCTGCCGGTTACTCTTTCCTTGCTCAGAAAGTTCTGGCTACTCCACTGATGGTAACGCGCAAAAAATCTCAATATTTTGGGGGAGTGTTTAAGCATGTGTAATCGATTTTAAACTCAAAATCAGGCAACAAAACAATTTTGAATTTCAAGCTGAGATAATCATTTTCTAGATCCCTTTCCGGTCAAGCCCTAACAGACACTTTCTTAACCTCTTATGTTGATACCAACTGGAAAGACCCTCAAGGACCACATCCTTACGCATTATTTGTTGATCAACCAACCCTTGCTAATCCGTG
>JAQGBS010004068.1:0-10714 GCA_034698545.1 Acrobeloides obliquus
GGGGACTGGCTCATTTGGATCTTTTACAACTCTACCAGGAGAGCCCATTGTTGCGTAAGAAGTGAAAGTTATGCCTAATTTCTTGCAAAATTCGAAAAGTTCATTTTGTGGCCATACGATATGACACTCTACCTAGAAATGAAAAAATTAAAAAGTTATTTTTTGTCTAAAAATCGAATTTGCATCCATTTTTAACTATATATCTTGTCTACCAAGAAGAAAAAGGTAATTAATAGGGGTGGTGGACAGGGCGGTCAGATTTTAAAATTCGCATAAAAATTACTTCATGTTGGACCGAGCAGCGCTCCGAGCGCTGCTCGGTCCAACGCGCTGGTGTTGAAAAAGGCGACCACTCGGTCCGGCCTGGGGAAGCCACGCAAGGCCGTTAAAGGTAAGAAAAATAAGGGTTGAGACGAAATGTGCCCCTGACGTCAATGGCCGTTTTTCTTACTTGAAGATTATGAGGCTTGATTTCAGCTTGATCATAAAGTTCTTGAATTTGCTTTTGGTTAAAATTTGAAATTCCTATAGCCTTGAAATTTCCAAGCTTGTAATGTTTTTCTAGCACTCGCCAAGTGTCTATCAAAGGCAATAAAGATACTTTGGCCTTTGTCGGATCCACTCTTGGATCAGTACCTTGGCTCTAAAAAATGATTTTACTAAAATTGCTCAAAATATAGACTTACATCATAAGGTACTGGATGATGCAGCATAAAGAGATCAATATAATCTGTTCTTAAATCTTTAAAAGATTTTTGAATGGCTTCCTCTGCTTCATCAGGTCGGTATCTTAAAGAAGAAAGCTAAAAATTTTATGTTGGCATTTTTTTATAAAATTGCGAAGTTTCGATTTCGAAATTTCGATCTCGATTCGATTTCGACGCTCAAATTTCGATTCGGATTGCGACCTTTCCGATTTTTACGCATCACTATTTGGAGACCCTATATAAGACATTCTTCGCCAATAACAAAACTTATCATCCATGGTGTAGTGGCAAGAGACTCACTTTACACTCAAATGGACGTGGGTTCTATCCCGGCATTCAGAAAAGTTTTTTCATATACTTTTTTCTAGCTTACCTTAGAAGTGATAAAAATATCCGATCGTTTAACTTTTCCAGCTTTGTATTTTTCCTCCAAAAACTCTCCAATAATATGCTCATTTCCGTAAAGTTGAGCTGTATCAATATAACGATATCCGGCATCAATAGCTGCTTCCAATCCACCTCTGAGCTGATTTGCATCTTTTGCCTTAAAAATATAGTTTTATTAGTTTAATAAAAACGGTGTATGTACCAGCCAAGTTCCAAGGCCAAATAAAGGAAAATTGACTCCATTTGACATTTTTACTGTTGGAATTTTGGGAGCCATTTTTAAAATAAATAAAAATAACAATACTAAAGGAATGACAAACAATAAAACACTTGTAAATTTTCAAAAATTTTGTTATAAATGAAGAGATTGCTACTTATATTCGGCCGAATAATGGAAGTGCACGAGGAACAGGGACAAGGAAAGTGCATGAGGAAATCATTCTATTTTCATGTGAAGACTAGTAGAGAAAAAGAAAAAAGTTTGATACTGATCATTTATAATTGTCCCCAATGAAAAGTGCAGCTTGTATTGAATTGTCTAATATGACAAAAAATAATAAACTACCGTAAAACTTCTAATAGAACCCCATGTACGTGACGTCTCCGGGTGGAGTAGGCCTAGAGTCCGGCTCGATGGGAGGTGGGCTACGGCGCCCAGGCATGTCTCTGTTCGAAAGACCTCTGACCTGTCACCAAAAACTGGGGTTTAGTGTCCAAATAGATAATGTATTACAATGAAAACTTGATATAAAATTATTTGGGCAAAAAAATTAAGTTCATAGATCGGCAAGGGATGGAGTCTCCCTTTGATCCACGCACTCATGGGCCCAAAATTGAGGGATTCACCTCATGGACCCCACCGAACATATGAGGTGGTCCATAAAAATTGGGTGTCAGAAGACCTATAGCTAAAAAAAGGTCCATTTTTTAAAAATCTTAGCCGAATTTAATGAGGTGGTGGGGGACCACCTCATCGAGGGTCCCCTCCACCTTGCCGACCTATGATTAAGTTAACATAGATTTTGGCAAACAGATTTATTCGACTGAGTTGAAATGTAAAGTTGAAACTAATTATGCCAAAATTCAAAATTTCGCTTCAATGAATGAAAATATGTTTGGATTATTTTATATCGGATCAGATTTTACTTGTATAAATCTCATTGCTATGAAATAGTTGAATGAATTGGACTCTGATCATTGATCAGATTGCATAAATATCAATTTGATTGCAATCGAATAAATCTGTTTTGGGATTTGCTACGCGAAAAATATCGAAAATCACCATTTTTCATGACTAAATTAGCTTTAACTCAAAAAACTTTTGTGCTAATATACCAAACCCTATATACCAAAATTTTCCTCGAAATCAGGGCTGCATTTTTGAGAAGATCACTTTGGCTGAAAACCCTCGTAACCAAGTCAAAATGTCCAATCTTAGTCAAAATCAAGGGCAAAATTTGGAGTTTTTTTCACAGATTTGCGATTAACTTTTTATTGAAGCAAAAACCTGCTATAAATTTCTATATAAAAGTTGTAGGGCAAATCACCATCTTTATTTTGAGTGGTTAACGAAGTCTCAACTCAATTCCTACAAGTTATGGCCAATTTACTAAAACGCAAAAACTTCAAGTATATCCCTACAAAGATAACGCTCTATACAACACTGGCCCTTTTTTCAAAAAAATTTTTTACGATTTTACTCAACATAAAAAGTTGTGCAAAAAAATACCAAATCGCGGGGCAGCCGTGCTATTGTTAAAATCTATGTAGGAATACTTTCCGCGGTCGATCATCATCAAAATCGGGCAAATTCTTCGAATCAAATTATCCCTATATAGTCATATCGAGAAAAAATTTTTTGTCTGAGATTGACATATATTCTGGACCCTCTTTAAGTTTATTATTGAGCCCATTTAAGATCGATTAATTTGTTTTCTCAGGGGAGCCTGCAGATAAAAATGTCATACATTAAAGAAAATCATTAAATTTATGCGGAATCGATTAAAATATTACCACGATCTTTTTCAGCATCTATCCTAAGCCTAAGCTTTAGTCGAAGTCCTAAGCCACGAAAGAAGCCCAGCATTACAATTGGTAGAACAGCATGCAGCCAAAACCCTGAATCAGGGTCTTTGCGGGAATTTCAAATTCAAAATCGCAACTCAAAAATCGTCAACTTCAAACGCAATTATCTCAACAACGATAACGATTCAGAATTTACTGTAAGAACTAAAAATGCTCCATTTTCATGAATTTTCCGAATATATATATCAATTATGGCAAATTTCGCTAATCTAAAGAGTTTTCAATTTTCACATGCGTACTTTCAGAGCCAAAAAAATATTTTTAAGGGTTTGAGATTTGGCCCAGAATTAAGTCTAAAACAAAGTAGGGGTGTAGTAGATAATTTTTAGGGTCAATCGAAAGATCTCGTGGGAACAAAATTTTTTTCTAGAACCATTTGTTTGAATTTTTGGCCCTGTCGGGGATCTGGGTTTTTGCGAAAAACCTAAGTTTTCGATCACTTTTTCCACAACATGAACCCGTACATCCGATATAAAAATTGTAGCCCGCGTCTCCAGCTTTCCAATGACACCAAGATCATCGAAATTGGATTCAGCCATCAAAAGTTATGCTCAAAATACTATACAATATTGAACAATCGGTTTTTGAACCTTTTTACTCATTCTCAGAAAAAAGGTCTTAAGTATTCGAAATATGGTCCGGATTCGTCGAGATTGATCAGATTTTCTGTTTTTCTACATTTTGTTTAGATTTTCCAGATTGTCCTAGATTTCCTGGATTTTTCTAATTATTATAGGCTTTTTTATTTATTCCTATCAAAACACATCGATTCCGCTCCTCTAGAAAAAAAGAAGTTTAACGTTGATGTTTGTTACATCGAAATCTTTTCGTTAAAGAACTTATAATTTCTCACATTATAGGTGCGCCCCCATCATTTTCAAAATAAATTAGCAGCTACAGAAAAAAATCAACTACACTGTTGAACATTTAAAGGACAAGATTTAACTGGGACATTATTATTCCCAGCTATTATTCAAGTTTGGCGAGAAATTTTTTACGTTATAAATCATGCAAGAAGAACATTTTATTAACATGTCTACCCTGGTTTTCAACTATAACTTCTGGAATGGAGTATATAATTGTTCTTCGGAATTGCAGGAAGAATAGAACAACTATGACCGTCCAAATGTTGTGTTGGGTGCAGGCTATAGGATTTTCGGGATCGTTTGTATAATAAGTTGAAAAATCGATTTCATGATTTTCTCAGACTTTATAGGTTTTCTGGATTTTCTAGATTTTCTTTATTTTTTATGTATTTTTACCCCCTCTGCCCATGCTTGGCACATGACTATGTTCACAATGTAACAAGTCTAGCTACGTTAGTTACGGATAAAATAGGGGGTCGTCTCCCCCCCCCCCAAATTGTGAAAATAAGACAAAATTTTTTTAATCCCAACAATGAAAAACGTGATCCTAATAATGAAAAACGTGATTCCAGCAATGAACTAAGTGAATCTTAAAATGTTATATGTTTAAAATTGAAGGTATTGTCAGTATAGGCCTTAGCTTTACGGCTGCTTGCAACTAACCTAGAAACATGTTAGGCTTAGCATTGTTTTTCTTCGACCAGAAGGAATGGAACCGGCTATACAGTCATAACTGTTCACTGAAAACTATGGAAGAATGGAATGCTGAAGCTGAACCCAACATTCCCATTGGGGCTCTTTATACATCGATTGGGATTCTGTGTGAGGTAAGCATGTCCATCTAGTTATTCATGCTTGTATCAATTTAGATCATTTATATTCCTTTCATGATTGTCATGCTTCGGCCGGAATTCTTTCAATACTCTTGTTACAAATTTATGTTTTTGCTTGGTGTTATCGACATGATAGTGCTTCCAGGAAACTCGATCGTTAGCGGAATTCAATGCATGCTTGGATACCATTATTGCAATAATCCCAAATTCTACTTTATCGTCGGTGCTATCGCGAATTGTGAGTTTTTAAAGGGGGAGTAAACTTTATAGCAGTATCTCGAAGAGTGCATTTTCAACTTCAAAGTGTTTTTATCTCCTTAACGATAAAAAATTTTTTCGGGACTTTTATTCTACGAATCGTGATAAATATTTTAAAAAAAGACTCCGACCAAAAATCTTTTATAGTTTAGAAGATATAACACTTGGAGTTGGAAATGCACTCTTCGAGATGCTGTTGTAAAATTTACTCCCCTTTTAAGATGTCACTACCCTTTTAAAACCTAAATAACTTGGCAACTTATTTTGGCAAGGTTTTACGTCAAACAATAGGGCATACCCCGCATGAGAAAAAATGTTGCAGGAGCAAGTGGCTTTTTTCTTATCCGTGTTTTGGCACTCGGAAGCCTTTTAGGTACCAAAACCGGGCTGAAGGAGTGATTACAATTTTTTAATTTATTCTTAAATTTTTTTAGATGGTTGGTATGTAGCTGGTATAATTTGCATTTTGTTAGCTATCAATCGCTTGTTTGAAATATTGGCTCCTAGAATCGCAAATTGTCTATTCGAAGGGAAAAAAATTTACATATGGCTAGCAGTCCCCATTTTGTACATGTTTTTTACATTTTTTCAAACATTGGCTGTTTACAACATCAAATTCTTTGCTTTTCATTCTAATCCATTTTCCAGAGAAGAATGGGAAGTTTCCAAGGTAGGAAATCAGCATAGCTCAAAAGAACATAAAAATACTCAAATGGCTATCTAATGAATCAATTTTAGCATGTCGACTTGACTTTCCATTGTATTCATAACGCCTCTGTTGTAGTTTTCTTGGGCGGGATTTACGGCATTCTTTGTATCTTTATCACGATGAAGAAGAGTTTATTCAAAGACGCGAATATTTCGAGACATCAAAAATTGGTAAAAGTTAACACTCAAATGGTTCTTCGAAATTGTTAGCAAACAGTGTTTTCAACCATACTCGGAAAAATTTTCGTAAAAATTTTTCCGCATCGTGTTTTATTGCACCGAGCACAGTTGAAAACACTGTTTGCTACACAAATTTCGAAGAACCATTTGAGTGTTGATAAAAAAATTGTAATGATTCTTGTTTAGATGACTCTTCAATCGATGTGCATCTGTATCGAAATTTTTGTGGCGGCAATAGTTTATAGTTATAACCAATTTTTGCCGTTACCAGATTTTCTTGTTATTTTTGCTAATGCTTCTTGGATTTGTGTACATGGTAAAGTTTAAATTTTTTTCAAAAACTGACAGCAAACTCGTAAGAGGGAGCTACAGGAAATTTATTTTTTAAATTTTGTAGAGGTGTGCCTGAGCCTGATTATTGCTTTGAAAACGTTACAGATAAAATTTTCAGGTGATACTCCAATCGTATACCTAATTTTAAACAAGACTTTGCGAAAAGCAGTGTTTAAATTAATTCATGATTTCGCTAGACCCAGTGGAAATTCTCGAAATGTAATAGGGAATTCAACTATGTTTGTTGGCAGCAATAACACACAAACAAATCACAATAAATCAGTAAATCGTAATGCAATCAGATCACAAGATATTAATTTGGAAAATCACCAGCATCCTCATTAAGTATATAGGAGAGCGCTTACCATAGTACAGGGTAGGGTTTTTATCCTATAGGGTTATTTTGGTGAAAATTGAACAACTTTAGATTTTTTGAAAAAATCGTGCAAAATCGCAAAAATTCTCATTTTTTTAATCACTCTGCTTATAACAAATTTTGACCACTGTACATCTCTTGTAAATTATATGTTTCTCTATTATTGTAAACTTTCAATTTTCAATTTTTTAAATATACTTATATTATCTTAATAAACTTTTCTTTTATAATTTCAATATATTTTTAAACAAGTTAAATAGTTGATGAATTTTCCGCCTCGTTTTTCCTCGGTTTATCAGCAGCGCAGCTTTTTGTGTTGCTTCCATTCAGCCTTGTAAACTATATATAGGTTGTTTTTGATTCCGAATATATATCAGTATGGCAAATTTCGCTAATCTAAAGAATTTCCACATGCGTACTTTCAGAGCCAAAAAAATATTTTTAAGGGTTCGAGATTTGTTCGGGACTAAGTCTAAAACAAAGTAGGAGTGTAGTAGATAATTTTTAGGACCAATTGGAAGTTCTCATGGGAACAAAGTTTTTTTCTAGAGCCATTTGTTTGAATTTTTGGCCCTGTCGGGGATCTGGGTTTTTGCGAAAAACCTAAGTTTTCGATCACTTTTTCCACAACATGAACCCGTACACCCGATATAAACGTCGTAGCCCGCGTCTACAGCTTTCCAACGACACCAAGATCATCGAAATTGGATTCAACCATCAAAAGGTATGCTCAAAAAGGTCTTAAGTATTCGAAATATGATCCGGATTCGTCGAGATTGATCAGATTTTCTGTTTTTCTACATTTTGTTTAGATTTTCCAGATTGTCCTAGATTTCCTGGATTTTTCTAATTATTATAGGCTTTTTTATTTATTCCTATCAAAACACATCGATTCCGCTCCTCTAGAAAAAAAGAAGTTTAACGTTGATGTTTGTTACATCGAAATCTTTTCGTTAAAGAACTTATAATTTCTCACATTATAGGTGCGCCCCCATCATTTTCAAAATAAATTAGCAGCTACAGAAAAAACATTGTTGAACATTTAAAGGACAAGATTTAACTGGGACATTATTATTCCCAGCTATTACTCAAGTTCGACGAGAAATTTTTGATTATACCAGAAAATCTAGAAAACAAAAATCTAGAACACGAAATCTAGAAAATAAAAAATGCAATAAAATGTTGCCTGAGTTTCAACAAAATCGTGTTTATTGAAGCGATTAGGGAGAGAAAAAATAGGATCCTAAAATTACCCCTAAATATGTCATTTTAAAAAATATTAGAAAAATTTTTTTCCAATTTTTGACCCTAGGGTGACTCCTGATCCACAATATCTCTAAAATTTGTTTAAAATCGATTTAGAAAATCTAGAAAATCAAGAAAGCCTATAAAGTCTGAGAAAATCATGAAATCGATTTTTCAACTTACTATACAAACGATTCCGAAATTCATATTGCCTGTACCCAACACAACATTTAGATGGCCATAGTTGTTCCTTTATTCCTGCGATTTCAAAGAACAATTATACACTCCGTCAGAGAGCCGACCTTTTTTTTATCTGAAAATTTATTTAGCTTGAGGTGTTCTTCTGACATCCAATTTTTATGGTTTTTACCTCATATGTTCGACGGGGTCCATGTGATGGTCCCCCTCAATTTTGGGTCCATGCGGTGGTCCCCCTCAATTTTGGGTTCATCAGTGCGTCGGAAAGGGGGAGACTCCCCCTTGCCGACCTATGACTGTACTCTCTTGTAAATTATTTGTTTTTGATTTTATTGTAAACTTTCAATTTTCAATTTATCTATATTATCTTAATAAACTTTTCGTGTACAAGTTCAATATATTTTTAAACAAGTTAAATCGTTGATGAATTTTGCGCCTCATTTTTCCTCTGTTTATCAGGTGTATCAGCAGCGCGGCTCTTCGTGTTACTTCCATTCAGTGTTGTAAACTATATAAGGTTGTTTTTTATTGCTCCCACATTTCAAAAATTCGCCACAAATCGAGTTTAAATTCGTTTCCATCGCCCGATAGCTCAATCGAATGCCCTAATCACCGAATTTTTTTAGAAAAAAAATTGTTGAAAAAATTTTTATTTTCGATTTTTTAGCCCAAAACTAGTGAAAATTACTGTTTTTTAAGAGACACTTTCTTGAGTGTCAAAGACTGTCTTAAATCGTCCGAGCGCGCTCCAATTTGAATTTATTTAGTGAGATTAATGCATGAGAAAGTTTTTAAAAGTCATATCGAGTCAAAATACGATCCCTAAAAAATTCAAAAACCATGTCCGAAGCTCAATACTCTATCGATTTTACGTGTATTTTTTTAACTTCTCTAAAACGCCCAAGATGATTTTTTTCGGCCAAAATTTCTTTCTGACAGATGTATTTCAATATGGAGAACATTTTTAGCGTGGTCTGAAAAGATCCGAGACATGCTCACACAAAATCCCAATTGATGTATAAGAGCCTCGATTGGGATGTTGGGTTCAACTTTAGAATTCCATTCTTTCATAGTTTTTAGTGAATAGTTGTGACTGAATAGTCTGTCCCATTCCTTCTGGTCGAAGAAAAACAATGCTAAGCCTAACATGATTTATGGCTTCAGATCGGACGGAATCACTCATAATGGAGTTGAGAAGTTTCTATTATATCTCTTTTTGAAATCAACTAACACCCATAGCCTAGTGGCTAGCTATTCAGCCCATGGGCTGGAGGTCGCGGGTTCGACTCCCTAGCAGAGACTTTTGTTTTTGTATCGATATTTTTTTGCAAATTTGATCATCAAAAAAAGCCCTAAAATGAGCCCATCGGAGAAAATCACTATTTTTCCAGTAATTACCATATTTTTCACTACACATTTATGCAAAAACAAAAAATTTTAGTTGTCACAGTTCTGGTCACTCCCTTGTTAGTTCATTGCTGGGATCATGTTTTTCATTATTAGGACCATGCTTTTCATTGTTAGGATTAAAATTGTTTGTCTCATTTTCACAATTTCATACAATTCGATATGTTCAATTGTCTATCTAACAAAGAAAATTTCATCTTACATAAGCTTCAATTTTTAGACTTAAAGCACAGAATTTTTGAGTTAAAGCTAATTTATTCATGAAAAATTAAAAACAAAGAAATATGACAAAATTAGCAGACCATAGGCCGGCGCAGTGGGGATATAGTGATTTTTATGTCAAAAAATAGCGTTTCCATTGAAATCAAGTGGTCCACAAACACCTTTATTTGACTTCTTTTGTCAAAGTTTCGACATTTCCGCCATTTCTGGCTATGGTGAGCATTTTCTGATAGTTTTTAGAAAAAATTGAAATTTTTTGAAACATTTATTTTTGAGCCACGATGGACCCAAAATTATATTATATAACTAAAAATAACAAGAAAAACAAATTTGAACAACATTTTTTATTCTTTTGCTTCGAATGGATACCATGGGTGATGTCTGGCGCTAAAAAATAAAATTGAATTTTAGTCGAATTTTTTATTGTTTCGAGATGGAATAGTAGTTGACCAATTGTACACGTTAGCGTAGTTAATATAATCTTTATTCAATCGACGTTTTGGTGATCTACACCTTTTTCAAGACTTAGGTCTGTATTTAATAGGCTATTAAATACAGACTTGTCTTGAAAAAATGTAAATTACCGAAACGTCGACTGAATAAAGATTATATTAACTACGCTAACGTTTACAATTGGTCAACCACTATTCTATCTCGAAACAGAATTTCCTCGTTATGCGTCTTCATCATCCGAACTATTTCAAAAAGAATTTTGTATTCTTACACGTTCATTTGAAACAGCCTTTTATGGTTTGCTATCTCATTGGATTTTGCCATTTCTTCAGGTGTAAGCTCAAAATCAAATATGTTGATATTTTCTCGAACTCTTTCAGGCTTAACACTTTTTGGAATCACTGAAATCCCTCTTTGTAGCATTTGACGTAAAAGGATCTAAACAATTATCAACTT
>JAQGBS010004069.1:0-10712 GCA_034698545.1 Acrobeloides obliquus
TTGGTCATTACTCATCAAAATAAAGCGATTGGTATAGATTTTTTTTAAATCCGAGTTTATACCGTATTCTAGAATTTTTCCAAGATCGATTTTTCTTAAGAAAAAAGGTATCATTTTTGTTAGGCGTTTTTAACAATGAAGACAACGGTTTAGACCAAAGTTAATAAATCAAAATTTGCGTCTTTTCACCCTCTATAACATGCAAAAAGAGTTATTGAAAAAGCTTTTAACCATAAAAAGTTATGACCATTTCTTTGAACCCTAATTTTGACCCCAAAAACCACATTTTGGGCTCTATCTCCACATAGGAGTGTCAGTAGGAAAAAAGCTTGGCGGGGTTTTAGTACTCCCACCATGGGTAAAAAATTGGAGTATGTTTGAAAAAAATCGGAGAAGTCACGATTGAAACGTTCCCTTGTTAGGCCCGGGCCCCCGAAGGGGCCCATTTTCGGTCTCTGTTCGAAACATCAAACGACCTAAAAAATGAATTAAAAAAATTGTCATGTGCTAATTTTCTAGTTTTATACGCGCAAATTTATTTGCTTTTTTAGAATGGTATTGAGAAATCTGGCGAAAATTGCGATTGCGGCAACGGAAGCAGTTGGAAAAGCTTTTGCCAGAGCTGTTAGAGATGAATTAAAAAGTGGGCTCATTTTCTCTCTTTTTTACCAGTAGCGTATCCAATTTCGCGGTGGGGGAGGATGAGGATAGAAAATTTTATTGAAAATTCTTGTTTTTAAGTTGAAAATGTCCAGAAAATGACGATTTCTTGTTTAGAAAATGGGGTATTTTTTGAACAATAATGTGGGACCATTATGATCTCTGAATATGTTTTTCAAAAATTTTTGACAAAAACATAACCAAAGGGGGGGGGATTTTATTTTCCGATTTCTAAGTGGCGATCGCCCCATCGGCGATGGGTCATCACTCCGGAAGACTGCTTTTTTTATAACTTATTTTAGCCAGCCAACATGCAGCAAATCGATATGCTGATCAGGCCGAGCCATCAACCAGTCGAAGCAGTCAATCTGATATTAAAGATTCTAGTCGATTGAATTCCAAGCTAGGAATAACATTACAAGTAAGCTTCACTTTTTATAGAAGAGAGCAATGGAGTTAAAGAAAATAATTAGAAGAAAATCTTCAAAGAATTTATTTTTTGAGAATTGTTTAAGCCTATTTAAATTTTAAATTTTTAGGAATCTATGCAAATATTAGATGTGAAGTCTCCGTTGGATCCAAAGGAAATTGAGGAAAAATACAAACATCTATTCGCAATAAATGAGAAGTCAAAAGGCGGCTCTCTTTATTTACAAGCAAAAGTATGTTTTTTAATATAAATCTTCGGTCAAGGAATCATTATTTTCAATATTATGAGGAATTTGGCTCTAGGACAACCATCACGATCACAGTCATCCGTTACGGGCATTCATCACGGACATCCGTCACCGATCAATATCTCGATCGATAAATTCTTTCAAAAAAAGCGGTCAAAGAAAAAATCTTCAGAATTTAATCTCTACAATTTTTGTTTTGGTGATATTTTATGAAACTTTATATATTTTTTTTAAATAATAAATCTCGGTGACGGTTGTCTATGACGGATGACCGTAATCTTGAATTGTGACGGTTGTCCTAATGCCGAGAATTGAACTCCATTGACATCTTAGAAAAGGCAATAAATTGATAAATTTTCAGGTTTATCGAGCTAAGGAAAGAATAGACGCTGAAATTGAAAGGACAAATCCCACGACTGAATCCACAACTGCACCTGAAGAAAAGCCTCAGCAATGAGCTCTTAAATTTTAGTATACGAGTTAATTTGCTCAACTTTGTTTTGATTTATTAGTGCTCATTTTTGTTTGTTTCAATTCATAAATACTTTATCAGAATTAGTAATTGAACTAGAGTAGTTTAATACCTTTATTTTTAATATTGTAGTTACTCGGTGTATATGCACTTGATATCATCAAATATGTTGAAATTTTTATTATAGTTTAATAAATCGTCTTAGGGGTCATTCCAGAGCGTTACAGCAGTTGCGCGCTGATTACAGCTGCTGCTGAAACCTATCAGCACGCAACTGATGCAAGCAGCAATCGTAATCAGCGTGCAACAGCTGTGCAAAATAGTTGTAATCAGCGCACTGCAGCTGTAATCAGTGTGCAGCTGCTATAAAGCTCTAGAACAGTTCCTTAGTCAAGTTTTACTTTTTAGTATGTCATCTTCGAATTTATCACCAACCACTTTGGACTATATAAATATAGCCACAACATCCGAAATAGCCATATCAGAAACAATTGAAACTATATGCGAAAAACTTTTCGAAAGTTTACTTAACAGTGACAGAAATTCAGGTATTGTTAAATACGAATCTCCTACTACTATAAATGTGTAATATGTGAGATGTCTGTACTGACGATCTGGAGAACGTTTGATTTAAGCGGGATGCTAAAGTTGTAGACGATCGACATTAGTTTTATGGGGTACCCTCAAAAATTTTCACCTCTAATAAAATTTTAACATTTGACAAATTACCAACTGGAGTCCCCTCGGTGATTCCGCGAGCGCAGGAGATGTTCAGCCGGCATACATAATAACGGAACGAACAAGAACCGGGCACAAACACAGGACGATGAAGGAAATTACAAACACAATTGTCGTCCTGTTTATTTGTTGTTTGAACGATCGTTCCACCCCGTTCTTGTATATGCCGCTCGGCCCTTCGGTTCTATCCACTAATTTCAGTAAATTCGACGCAATTCAACGAGGAGATTGTCAAAGCAGTATGGTCTTGTGCTGTTGAATCTGCACAGCTAGGTTTGGAAGTAGAGCAATTGTCGAACCAATTGAAAACCTTCAATCATCCTTTGACATTGGCTATTATTAATTGTTACAAGGCATGTAAAAAATATATAATAGTTAACCTGGGGAGGATATATTTAGGCAACTTTTCTTTACATAAAAAAATTCATCAATTTATTATGATGAGATATAAAAATTTTACAGTAAAAGTTTTTGTGAAACCCCCTTTGCTAAAAGCTAACGCAGCAAATTAAAAATTGCAATTTAGAAGTATGGAGAGTCACTTCGGGCTGCTGTACAAACTGTTGGATGGACCTATCCAAGGATTGTAGATATTGATTGGCGTATTTCTGGTCTTATGGAGGTAGCTATAAATAATTTGCCAACGATCACTATAGCCTTTTTAGTCTAACAATCAAGAAAAGATCAAAGAGCCTCTCGTTGAAATGACTTTCAAATCATTAAGTGCAGATTCAACTTCTTCCAGTACTTTTAGCTTTTCTTGTACGAAAAATCAACTTTTGGTATGGTTGTTAGGATGGCTAAAGTAGTTCAAATTTTTAGGAACTTCGTTGGAAGGTGAAGGAGGCTCAAAATATGCTGCAAAAGTTATCAAATTCGTAGTGCTATATTTTTAGATGAAAAAATCCCACTCATGTTACACTATTAATTTATTAATAAAGTTTTCTGGATGATTTATTGTATAAGGATTATCATTCCACGCTAGCTAATGAATAGCTAGTGTGGAATGATAATTTTTTATTCATTTGAAAATTACACTCCTTTCACTAAAGCTTATTCATCTTCAGGTTCGGTATCCATTTCTGATTCACTCTCGTAGTCGGTGTCTGATTCAGATGAACTAAGATCCTCGCTGCTGTCTATATCTTCCGACGACTCAAATGAATAATCACTTGAAGTATCCGAAGACGAATCTTTGATTTCTAGACTAGAAGTTGGAATGTTTCGATTCTCTTCAATATCCCCCTGGATATTGTACAAAAATGGGTTCTGTCCAAAATTCACTTCAACAATCTCACCGGGTGAATTCAATCCAACTAGTGGGTACAGTTCTTTGTGAGTCTTCAAGCCCGTTTTTGCTACACCTAAAAATGATTATTCTTGATTAAACTTTCAATCAATATTTGCCTAGATTTTCTCCATTTTTCGTGTAGAAAAATTCTTTTTTCACAAAATTTATCCCACATCCAATTATGTCATTAGTCGTGAATTTTGGACCATAATCTTTCCCGAGTCCTGAAGTACCGTCAAACAAATGACCATCATCGCCATGGTATCCAAGAGAACCCCATCTCCATCCAGGTAACATATTCAAACTCGTGCCTTTCTTGCTTAGACCAACGCCGATGTAGTTATGCTGGCCACCGTTGATGATAGAAACCTCGTAATAGTACAATCCTACAACTCTGGGAATAGAGCAATTAGCGCGGACACAACCAGCCAATGTATCGTCATCATTTTCGCCTATAATATCGATTTTACAGGGGATTTTTATTTATAAAAAAACCTGTAAATTCCACGCGATGTTTATTCGATGAAATATTTATGGTATGGTGTGAATCGTCTGGGTTCAAGTAGCTTGGAAAACTCTAAAAACATTTCAATAACTTTACGCAATTCGGTAACTGACTGCATGAGTCATTTTTCTACCCTCGCCGAAAATTCTATTTTGTAGCTTTTCCTCAAAGGGCAACGAGGCCTCTGTTTCAAACTTCATCTCCGCCTCGAGCCATACTTTTGTAGCCTCTCACACACACATTTCTCATTTCAGAGATTCTGGCTTTTGTTATAAAGAAAAGGAAGAAAAATTCTTTACAAACTAACCGGTGCAATTGGTAATATGGCTTGGCAATTTTCAATCAACAAATTCCACTCTCTCGACACCAATTTGCATCGATACACCTCGTTTCCCGGCAAGAATTTTAGTTGTTCTATATATAACTCTATAGGTATATGGGGCATTGATTAAGATTAATATTGTCAAATATAAGTAAATAAAATGTTGATTTATAAAAATTTTATAAAAACATTTCGACAGTCTTGAAAATTTTCGTCATAATATCAAATTTTTATATCTATGATTTGAACTCTATCGGTCTCTAACAAGGAAGGCCATGAGAGTGATAGTTGCTTATTTAAGACACGTTATCTCTAACAATCGAGTTCTATGGGGACGTAGAAAAAAAGTGTCTCAAAATTTTTTGAAACTCCAAAAATCTTAAAGTATATATGGCACTTATTGGAAAAAATGAAAGAATTTTGGCGCCAAATTCTAACCCCTCCGAGATACGGGGTACCCAATTTTCGACTCTTTGCCAAAATTTGCCCTTTTTTGTAATGCGCATAATGTGGCGAGGTTAAATCCAATTTTGATGATCTTGGGCTCGTTAGATTCCTTGAAACACGAGCTACAAATATTATTTAGACACCTTTATGTCAAACCTTTAAGAAAAATTGAAAACACACAAAAACCCCTGGTTTTTCATAGGTCAAAATTTCAATGTTTTAGCCATGGCACCCTAGGAAAATTTGTCTGTGAGGAAATGTTTAGCCATATATTTAGCTCTTGCTTGGGCCTATTCAAAATACTTTTCGTTTTTGTCCAGATCGGATTTCCTGGGGTACTTTTTCCATTATGAACCTCAAGGGCTCAAATCATACTTTTATGGTATTTAGCCAAAATTGTCATAATGTGTATATATTCGGAAAATTCATGAAAAATGAAGCATTTTTTGTTTTTACAGTAAATTCTGAATCGCTACCGTTGTCGAGATAATCGCGTTTGAAGTTGGCAATTTTTTGGAATTGGTTTGGAATTTGAATTCCCGCCAAAACCCTGATTTTCAATTTTGAATAAATAATATCTCTTTATAAGAATTCCCGACAATAAATAATATCTCTTTTTGAAAAAGACTATAAGTAATTTTGCAAGTTTAGTTTATTCGTTAAAATCTTAGAACTATATATACATAAAAGTTCCATTTACATGCTCTAAATAGCACCGAAAAGTGTTTGGTTGAGCTTCGCGAGGTCTAAGCATGCTTCACTAGCCATTGCTGGCTTACACGAAGTTGGTGTTTCAACTAGGATCCCTAAAAATCATAATACATTCAATATATACAATATGCATCACGGCGGTTTTTTGGCAAAAATTGCCGGAAACTAGAAATTTAAAAAACCGAGTAAACGGTATTGATGTAGAAAAAATTTGGAGGGGGGGGGGGGGGTAAAAAATTTCAAAAAAGTTGTGTATTGAAACGATTTGTAGAGTATTAGAAATGATTTTTTTAAAGACTTTTTTCTCATTTTGAAACGCCGCGTGTGATTCGTTTTAAAAAAATTTCGAGTTTCCGTCAATTTTTGCCAATAAAATCGACATGTATTACCTGCAACACAGGCTGTCATGAAGCATGAGAAACAACCAGAAATCAAAGCTCGTATAACAACCTATAATTATTATTCATCATCCATTTTGTGATTTTTTACTTACTTTTGAAAAGATAGCTTTACGTTTTGGACACATCGAGGATAGAATGCCTAATTGGGAGCCGATCATAGAAATATTTGAAAAACCACACAACGCATAAGTAGCTATCATTTTAGCTCGAGCCTAAAAAAGAATAAAATGTTTGGAGCTATTTTGTGAATCACCCCAGGGTCAAAAATCGAAAAAAAATTTTTCTAAAAATGTAAAAATTTAAAAATGACATATTTAGGGGTAATTTTATGCGAAAAATCGATTGCACACATTCCCAAAGCGTGAAAAAATTAATTTTTGATCCTGGGGTGACCCCCTGATCCACAATAGCTTCAAATGTTTCCCCAAAAAAACTCACTCCTTTCAAAGTGTTATCTAAAATCATTTCGCTGAGCCTTTGGTAAGCAATAAACTCGTTGAGGACGGTTTTCATGCCCATCAATTCGGCCACTTTTAGTGTTTCATCTATTTCAGTCTAAACTAGCTTTTTTAAATTTTCGTGTGGATAAAGTTATACCGCATGATCTTTGGCATCAGATGCACCCATCATATAGGCTAGCGGGAAGAAGATATAGCCCATGATTTTCTAAAATTCGTACGCTATTATACGGCGTACCAAAAATCCGAAAAGTTGGGGCAAGGATAAAAATTTTTAAAAATGTCGCCAGTCGACTCAGCTCGCCGAGCGCTTCAAAACGAGTACCATATCATGGGGGTTTAGTCATGATTTGACCCATGGCCGAGTGGCTAAAGTGATAGCTTTGAAAAAAAAGATAGCAAAATGTTTTAGAGAGCAAAATAGAGATGTGCAAAAATTTTCATGGAATTTAGAGAACTTTAAATTCGATGGGGGATTCGAACCCGCACCTATAAACTGCAAAGCTGTCGCTTTAACCACTCGGCTATGGTTCAAACCTATGATATGGTACTCATTTTGAAGCGCTCGGCGAACTGTGTCGATCGGTGGCATTGTTTTTTGATCCTTGCCTTAACTTTTCGAATTTTTGGTATAGTCTATTTTAGCAAGAGAGAAAATAAAAGCGTTGCCTACATAGCTCAGTGGATAAGTAAGGCGACCGTCCGATCTGGCAAGTTAAGCAACATTGGGCCCGCAGGTTCGATCTCAGAGAGTCAACACTTTTGGTTTTCAAAAAAAATCTTTGATTTTAAGGGGCAAAATTTTTTGCTCTATACAAATCAAAAATTTGTTTTGAAAGTCTCAAGTTTTAACCCTGCAGGCCCAACGTGGCTTAACTTGTCAGATCGGACGGTCGTCTTACTTATCCACTGAGCTATGTAGACGGTTTAAAAATCTTACATTAAATGACAGATCCGCTATTCCGACCATATCTCCGAAAAACCCAACGGCTGTATTTAAGAAAGCTAGCAGCGCGATATAAACTATCAAGTTGGCGCCAATAGCCCACACAAAATGTGATGAATGCACAGCTCCATTACTTATACATTCCAATAAGGTGCTGTCGGATCTAAATCATGGGATTCTCTAGATTTTCGTTCAAACTCTGTTTCAGCGAGAGAGAAAATGAAAACGCTGCCCACATAGCACAGTGGATAAGTAAGGCGACCGTCCAATCTGGCAAGTTAAGCAACGTTGGGCCCGCAGGGTCAAAACTTTAGACTTTCAAAAAATTTTTTTGAAGATCAAAAGTTTTGACCCTGCGGGCCCAATGTTGCTTAACTTACCAGATCGGACGGTCGCTTTACTTATCCACTAAGCTATGTGGGCAGCGCTTTTATCTCCTCCCTCTCTTTCTGAAGCAGACTATATTACCGTTGCGCAAATTTGAATGTGGCTGCGTTCTTCTGTTTTGACTCTTGAATTTCAGGATAGATGAGCTTGGAAACGGCTAGAGAAACGGCGGCCGACATCACCGTCGCCGATAAGAGATACGTAGGGCATGCCTAGAAAAAAATTTAGGTTGGAAAATCATCAGGAAAATTTTTTACTCCAAAAGATATATATGCCGAAAACAGAGATCCCGCAATACACGCAAATCCAGCCGTCATTACTGAATGAATTTCACTTTCTGTCATGGAGATTAATGCAGGTTCGATTAGGATTGCAGCCTCGGTCTAAACAAAATGGAATATCTACCAGCCAGTGTTTGAATCTGTTGTACAATCGCTAGCCCTCAAGCGGGGATTGAACCAGCCTTGAGGGGCGCCTGAGACAAGCCCAGTACCACCGGTAACAGAGCTTTTGGCAACGCGACTTTTTTGGTACTCCGAGCTTTTGGCAACACCACTTTTTTAAACTTTTGGAGTTGCCAAAAGCTCGCTTTCGTTGCCAAAAGCTCGTTCTGCGTTGCCAAATGCTCGTTGTCAAAAGCTCTAGTACCATACCACCGAACCATGGAACCCTTGGAGTAACCGCTCCTAATTTTGACCTCGTAGTAATGCACAACTACAACTGTTGTGTTGTACACACAACAGAATAATTCTGTTGAACAACACAACAGAGTCAAATACTGCCACCAGCACACAATTTTTAAGATTACTTGTCCTAGGAAAATACACGCAGCGGCATTCAAACTTTCCGCTGCTGTTGTGCCAACCGTGTACTGCATAATCCATGCTACACGCGAAAGTACAAATTGAATAATGCCCAAGTAGTAGAGCACGGAAACGATAGCGCCAAAATAGATGATGATCTGAAGAGCGGTGTAGATGAAGACCGAGCCGAAGCCACAGATATTCGGCGGGCTTGCCACTAAACCATACGTAAAGATGGTACCATTTGTGGTGTAATCCAAAAAACGAACAACATTGTTTGCTAGCCATTTGACTAAAAATAATTTGAGTGAAAGGGGGAATAAGGACTACAAAATAAGTGAACAATTAAAAGACCTGTGTATTACAACGAAGAGCTTGTGCACAAATTCAAAATTCAAACACAATTATCTCGAAAACTACAACGATTCAGAACATGCCGTAAAAACAAAAAATGCTCCATTTTTCATGAACTTTCCGAATTTATAATTTTTTCATAGTGTTTTTTCCCAGTGGGGACTTAAAATAGAAATATATATTCTTACATGCCGAATTTCCAGTTGACCATCTCAAAACTAAAAATGCAACAATGAACTGTAGGACTATTCCGCAAATCACTGGTCTCCATTTAATCTAAAAATTTTCTTTAAAAATGATTATGCTTTGCTATAGTCCATTTCCGACGTCAATGGGAAAAAAAGTCCGGACGAGATGGCCAAGTGGTAAAACTCTCGCTTTGCACTCCGAAGGACGAGGGTTCGATCCCGGAGGTTGAGATCAGAAATATCATAATTCAAGATTTCATCATACAAGCTACAAAAAATAAGCAAACTAATTCAAGATTGTTTGTAGTTTGTATGATGAAATCTTGAATTATGATATTTGTGATTTCGACCTCCGGGGTCGAACCCTCGCCCTTCGGAGTGTAAATCGAGAGACCACTTGGCCATTTCGTCCGGACTTTTTTTCCCATTGACGGCAGAAATGGACTATATGTGTTAGTGACGTGACCAAAAATTTTTTCGACAGATTGCGCCTAAAAATTACAACAAAAACATACTCTAGCCGGGTTTGCCGAAAGCAAAACACTCAAGAAAATATACATGAAAATTCCGAGTAAGGACCTTATTCGGATGCGATTGTCAGCGGAATCTATGATAAGCCATGCGAGGAAAGCGCCAAAAACAACGAGGAATGCTAGGCTAAATATAGAGTGTTGCGAAAAAGTGCACTTTTGTGATTTTTTGGGACCTGGAAGCTAATTTTTCTAAAAATGATCCCCTAGGGGTAATTTTATGATGGGAATCGATTGCGCGCATTCCCAAACCCTGAAAATGGTTCTCTGACCCTGATTCAGGGAAGAGATGCGTGTATTGAAGCGAAATCATGTTTTATTCTCATGTTTTTATCTGGAAATCAATCTCAAGTGACACAAAAAACCGGTGTATGAAATAAAAATTATCAAAGACAGTTTTTGAGCGAAAAATGAAATTTTTCGCTTCAAAAACCCAATTTTCCCTGAATCAGGGAAGCATTTTTATGGTTCGCAATCGATTCCCCGCATAAAATTACCCCAATGTGAGCCATTGTTTAGAAAAATAAATTTCCGGGTTCCAACAAATCACAAAAATGCAAAAACTTTTTGCGCACCCTGTAAACGCATTAAAGGAACAGTCCACTCGGAAAAAACTCTATATAAAAATTATATATTTGGAAAATTCATGAAAAATGGAGCATTTTTTGTTTTTATGGCATGTTCGGAATCATTGCAGTTTTTTTAAATTGCTCATGTTTTCGTCGTAATACACAAACTTTTTAAAAATTTTTGCGGAAAAATCGATTTTTGCATCAATTTTTTAAATTTTCATAAAATGAACATTGTAGCAATTTTTTATAG
>JAQGBS010004070.1:0-10711 GCA_034698545.1 Acrobeloides obliquus
GTACGTATTAGATGCATGTGAGCAATTTTTACAAACTACAAATGAAATTCAAGTTGTTACCAAGCTAGTCTGGGTAGGCCTCTTTATTTTTATACATTGAAAAATTCAAATTTTAGGCTGATCAATATTCTCTAGCGAAGCTTCAGGTTCAGATTTCTTTTATTGTTTACAGTCTTAATTGTACAGTCGGGGTTTTTCGTTTCAATAACCCAAAATATTGTTCAAATTCAACAATTTTGGTGTCATTTTTTATTCATCACGGCGAGCGAGCTATAAAAAATGCCGTCTTTCTTTTTTAGAAAACTGAAAAGGCAAAAAGTTAAAAACAATTGGACGCAAGCGGGATTCGAACCTGTCCCGTTAAAGTGCAATCCTAGAGTCCTAACCAGTCGGCCACCATGGTTTGAACTTTTTTGCAAAATGGTTCGCCATGATGGTATAAAAAAATCAAACGGTACACAGTCCCGAGGGTGAAATTGGTGTTATAGTCGAAATTTTTTTCTCAGTTTACACGGTTGTTTTGATTGAATCAGGTTCGGTGATATTGAAACGATTGATCAAAAAATTAGAAAATTCAAAAATTTTCGAGAAAATTTTTTAATTTTCTAATTTTTTGATCAATCGTTTCAATATCACCGAACCTGATTTTCAATCAAATCAACCATGTAAACCCAGAAAAACAATTTTATTTAGGATGTTTGCATACGGACCTTTAAGTCGCCCAATGATGTAAAAGTCTTGAAGCAAACGGAAGAATATCGAAATCTAAGTGATACGACAAAAGCTGCCTTGCTTGAGAAAATCTTAAAACTCATGCCATAATAGTTCAAATGTTACATTAACTACAGGGTGTATTAAAATAACCGGAATTTGATCGATTTTTTCATGTTTTTTCGAGCCGAAATTTTTTTTCCAAAAATGACCCTATCAGGGCTAATTTTATGCGAGGAATCAATTGCGCGCATTCCCAAAGCTTGAAAATGCCTCCCTGATCCTGATTTAGAGAAATAATTTTTTAAAATTTCGATTTTCGTTTCATTACAAACTTATTTCCCTGAATCAGGGTCAAGAACACATTTTCAAGCTTCTGGAATGCAATCGATTCCCCGCATAAAATTACCCCCGGAAAGATCATTCTCAGGCAGAAAATCTCAAAATTTTCGCTTCAGTACACACACCTATTTTCCTGAATCAGGGTAGCGTTTTCAAGCTTTGGAAATGCGCAATATCGATTCTTCATATAAAGTTAGCACTAATAGGATCATTTTTGAAAAAATTTTGGGTCGAAAAAAATGAAAAAATCGATCAAATTCCTGTTTTTGTATACCCACCCTGTAAAATTTGTATGATTAAATTGTAAATTGATGAATTTTAACACTAACCAATAAAGATGAATGATATATAAAAATGATTGATTTATATGATCTTTATCATGAATATAATTATTTTTTCTGTGTCGGAATTTTTATTCCTGTCGGAAATGATAACACATGTTATATAACACACATGTATATTAAAAACGACAGTGCGAAGAAAGAGACAGACGTTCGATTTTTATACAAGCGTATAAAACACCTGAAATTATACTCTTATATACCATTCATTTGTTTCATTCTCAGACACGCATTATGTTGAGGTGTTAAGAGACGCTTTCTTGTCATCTCGAAGTTCCCAGGGACTAGTGTTAAAGGGGAGGGTAAAATTACGGTACGTCGGTAGCAAAAATTCTGTTCGCATAGTGGAATCACCACATACCCCCTATTTTTGATGCGAAACACGAAAATCGTGAATCGCGTTAAAAAAATTCCTAGTCGCTTCAATAGTGGTCAGATTGAATTTTAGGCCAATTTTGTGGGTCTCAGTTTTAGAAAAATCGCATTTTGACCTCATTTTCCCATCTAAAAAGCGATTTTTCTAAGACCGAGACCCCCAAAATTCAATCTGACCACTATTGAAGCGACCAGGAATTTTTTTAACGCGATTTTCGTATTTTTCGCATCAAAAATAAGGGGTATGTGGTGATTCCACTATGCGAAAAAAATTTTGCTAGCGACGTATCGTAATTTTACCCCCCCCCCTTAAACGGTTTGAGGGAACTCCAAATTGAATGAATTTATCGAGATTAACGAACGGGGAAGTTTTTAAGAGTCATTTCGAGCCAGAATCCGGGGGACAACAAACTCAAAACCTTGTTCGAAGCTCAAAAATCCGATTTTACGTTGATTTTTCTAACCAGTCTAAAACACCCTAGATAATTTTTTCGGCCAAAATTTTTATCTGGCCTATGTACAATGGGGAGGATCAAAAGTCCTCGCCAAGGGAGCAAAAGTCTTGACATTGTCAAAAACGCTGAAAAGGTGTTTTCTCGTCCAGAATTGTCGAGAAAACACGTTTTTGACAATGTCAAGACTTTTGCCCCCTTGGCGAGGACTTTTGCCCCTTAGGTCAGGACTTTTGTCCGTCTAGAACTTTTACCTCCTCTGTAGTGTCAAAAAAACTTTTTTTCATTGAAAAATAGGGTGTATTTCGTAAAAAATCAATTAATTGTTTTGACCCACTAAATGACTTTGTTTCAGAAGAAGCGGAATGTCAGTGTCTTAAATTTGTGTCAGGGCAACTTAAAAAAAATAATTATCAAAATCCTTGTGTATGGTTTTTCTAAAAATGGACATCCCATAAAAAAAACAACCAAAAATTGATATTTTTCAATTTTTTCATAAGAAGTTAAAAGTTAACCCCCACAAGTAATATATCATTTTTAGACAATATTTATGACGTTAATAGTTTTTCGAAAAAAATTATTTGAAAAATTTTAGACCCCTAAAACTGCGGGAGAGTGCGATCCATTAACTGTATAAAAATCAAACAATGTGCCGCAGCCCCGAGAAGGGCTGCGTGAAATGGAATTAAAAAATTTTCTGCGAAACAACAATCTTTGTAGTATGAAAGAGTTCATATAAAAAGCGTGCATTTCATTTGAAAAATTGAATCATCACAAAATTCTAGTCTGATCAAGAGTTTGTTGACTACATCGTAGCCATACACTACAGGATGGACTTTAAAACACTGAAATTTTGTCTTTTCACGCAGATCCCCACAAGGGGGGGGGGGGTCCGCAGAAAGTCCACCCTGTATTCTGTATTGAATATTTTTGTTGCCTCTTTTTAATTTTAAATTATTTTCAGATTTAATTTGAACAGAAATGGGCTCTTGGCTTCGAACAGTTTTCCCAATTTTAAAGCTTTCCCATGAGTTTTATTTTTTCATTGTTAACACAATCTTTTGGATATTAAACAAGCTTTATTCCAAAAGGGTTGTTTCTCAGCCAACTGATGACTTATTGCTTTTGAGTGCAACAGAATTGGCCGAAATGATACGTAATCAACAGGTATTTTTGAGCTACTACGCAATAAGGGGGCTATCCACATGAAAAATTTTTCGCGAAACAAGCAAAAAACACTTTCCTGATTCAGGGAAGGCCTGTATATTGAAGAGAAAAGTCGAAAAATCGCATTTTTGCTACTTTTTGCTTCAATATACAGGCCTTCCCTGAATCAGGGAAGAATTTTTCGCTTCTTAAATATCAAATTCAGATTTCTCGCATGTTTTTATCCCCAGAGATCATTTTCAAAAAAAATTTTCGAAAAATTTTTTTTTCAGTGCAAACATAAATACCGTTAGGTTGGAGGGGTCACTATTGCGAGGTTTGATTGTATCATGCATAAGCCCAATTTTTAAGACTACATCAACCGAAGTTATCGAAACCTATATTCGAAGAATAGAGAATGTTAACAAGCTGCTTAATGCAGTTGTCATAAAGAACTTTAGCAACGCGCTCGAGACGGCTAGGCAAGTCGACGAGTACATAAGGAATTTGGATCAAGATTCCGATGAGTTCAAGCAGGTAATGGCGAAAAACGGTTGCGTAAAAGTTCCAATTCTAGCTCCCTGAAAATAAACCTTTACTTGGAATTCCCTTTACGGTGAAAGATTGTATTGCGGTCGAAGGCTTTGTTTGCACCGTTGGAATTCCATATAGGAAGGAGGCCATCGCTCAAGACGATGCTATCGTAATACAACGGTAAAAAATTATTTAAATTTCTTAAAGGATCAGTCCAAAGCCCTATATAAAAATAATATATTAGAGGTGATAATGAAACATTTTTTATTTTTACGACAGCCTCTGAATTGTTGTAGTTTTTGAGATAATTGCGTTTGAAATTTGAATTCATGTTTTCGCTGTAATACACAAATTTTATTGAATTTTTTGCACTAAAATCGTTAAATTTCAATGTAAATTATTAATTTTTAAAGGTAAAAAATAATTTATTTTTCATTTTTTGAGCACAAAAGTAAATTTTTGAAGCTTGTCGTAAAAAGAAGAATGTTCTATTTTTCATGATCTTTTCGAGTATATTAGGATTTTTTCCGAGTGGACTGATTCTTTAAGTGTCCAAGTTATGTTTAGAATGATGAATGCAGGTGGAATTCTCTTAGCCGTAACAAATGTTCCAGAAGTTTGTATGTGGTAAGAATTTTTAGTTGTTAGGCTATACATGGCAGTCGAAAATCGGGGAAAACTCCAATCAACGCGATTCTTTGTTGTCAAGAGGATAAATTTTGGTCTTTGCAGTTTAGGGTGCGCGCTAGCAGTCGTGAAAAACATTTCACGACGATTTTCGGACGCGGAAATCTGGACTCATTTCCAGACAGCGTTCAGAAACGAGTTTGAATTTGCCTGAAGATTCATACGAAAACCCTAAATTTTACAACTTTTGCCCGAATTACATCCAACGTGATCAATTTCATCTTTTAGGTGGGAAACTACTAACAGCATTTTTGGACGCACCAATAACCCATATGATACGAGACGTATAGTCGGAGGGAGTAGTGGAGGAGAAGGTGCACTTCTAGCTGCCGCTGGTTCTGTTATTGGCATTGGTTCGGACATTGGAGGG
This sequence comes from Acrobeloides obliquus, assembly GCA_034698545.1. Taxonomy (NCBI): domain Eukaryota; kingdom Metazoa; phylum Nematoda; class Chromadorea; order Rhabditida; family Cephalobidae; genus Acrobeloides; species Acrobeloides obliquus. The sequence continues at coordinate 4,959 of JAQGBS010004070.1, forward strand.
TCGATTCGAATACCGTCTGCTTTTAATGGAATTTTTGGACTGAAGCCCAGTGCAGGTATTTGGCTAAAATTTTTAAAAAAATTTGCTATGTAATTATTTTGACTATCTATAGAAATTGTTCCTTTGAATGGTCACTATCCGCCGATAAAAGAAGGGTATCGCACTAAAATGCTTTGTGTTGGACCAATGTGTCGCTATGCTGTGGATTTGAAATTGATGCTTAAGGTAAGTTTGCGCGAAGGCGCATAGTGCAGCTGATTCGCCACCTGCATTCTTAACAGACACCACTTTTCTAAGCCTCCTCGAGACCCAGAAATAACTTGCCGGACTATCCATGAAGACTGCTCAGGGTTCCACTTCCGGTCTAGGCACTCCATGAGGATTATCCAGCCTCCGGCTCGTTCAGGCCTCAAATGAGGGCTTCCCAATCCTCATGCAATCTCATTTAAGGAAGAACGCTTCTATACATTTAGCATTCATTTTTATACCCTTTAATGCTAAATAAACTTTTTCCCTAAAAACTAGGGATCTCCCTCTCTTCACCTTTTATCTCCCAGCTAACTAGAAGTTAGCAGGATCAAATCATCGTATTCCTGACAACTTCTTACTCTATTCTGAAAAAAATTTCATCGAGAACGGCCTTTCCTAACGAGATATATTCCACAAAGTAGCGCTGCGAATTTATGGAACAACCTAATACCTTTACACCTTTAGGTACTAGCCGCTGGAAAATCCGAAAATGTACTACACTTAAGTCAGCCAGTCAACTTGCAAAAATTGCGTCTCTTCTATATGGAAACGTTGAATAGCCTTCTTGTTGAAAACACACACCAAGATGTTGTCAAGGCCCTTAAGAAGGTGTTTCATAGCATTTTTATTTATATTCTTGAAAATTTTAGACAGTCAAATATTTCGAGAAGAAGCACGACATTACTAGTTATCGAGTGGATTTGCCTTTAGCGCATTATGCCCTTCCATATTGGGCCACAAGTATGGATGACGAAGACAGCCCTCCATTTTATAGGATCATGAGTGATTTTGATGTATGCGAAGCTCTTTCACTTGCAGATTCTTTATATTGTATTTATTTCTTTAGAAGCCACATGATGTAAATTGTTTTGCGGAACTAGGAAAATGGTTTTTTTGCCAATCTGATCATACTTTGCCGGCAATCTTTCTTGGATTAGTCAGTCATCGTACGCAGATTCGAGGACAAACTAGGCAATATGTATGTTTTATGCTCTTAAAGGACTAGTCCGGAAAAAAGTTGCCAGTTTTGTTGATATTCGAAAAGTTTATGAAAAATGGAACATTTTTTGTTTTTACGGAATATTCTGAATTTCTCATCTTTCATATTTTAGATCGAAAGCAAACGTGACCAACTCCGTCGCGAAGTTATTGATCTATTGCGTGAGGATGGTATCCTGGTCTTCCCAAGCTTTGCTACGGCACCCCCATTTCACAATCAACCCATTTTTACACCACTCAATTTCGCATACACCGCTCTATGGAATGCACTAGCATTACCATCGATTGTATGCCCAGTCGGCTTGAATGAAGACGGAGTCCCACTATCGGTGCAGCTTGTTGGTGCACCTCATTCGGATAGCTTGCTTATGGCAGCCGCTTATGAATTGGAGCAAGGTTTTGGCGGATGGACTCCTCCGGGTCAATAATTTTTACGGATTATTCATATTTTTGTATAGGCATTGTTTTGATTACTTGTTTGCAAGTTTGTTTAAATCTTTGGAATAAACTCGTTTTCTTATTTGGTCGTTTATCTGCTCTTTGATCACTGACACCCTGTTACGGCTGTCGAAAGTTGGCCAAAAATGGGAACACCAAAAAAACTTTATGAAACGTCTTACGTTTATTTTAAAGAAGAAAGATCCGTTTTGAAATATTTATTTAATTTTTGTTAGCGCCTCTCAAACAAACGTGAAGCAACAGTCGACACTGGAGAACCTTGTTTTAGCCCAAGTTTTTCTCCGATACTTCGAAAAAACTTGACTAAAACATTCCTATACGACTTTAACACCAACAAAATCAGCATCAAATCAATGATTGACGCAAATGCAAAAATTACATCGAAAAAAGCACAGATAAAAATATATACACTCTGAAACAATGGAGACATATCTTCATCAGAAAGTTCGATCATTAGTATAACAACAACGATACATAAGGAAAGTGAAATAATAGCTTCAAGTAGACAAAAAATTGATGCTCTCTTGGCATCCGCAAAAGCGGGGTCTTTTTTCTTTAAAATTTTTGCATCTTTCCGAAGTTTTAAGAAAAGTATCAAAGAAAATGATATAGTCATAAACATGAAGATAAAACAATATATTATAAAAATTAAGCGATAGCTAAAATTATTAAACGTAACCCAGTCGAGTGTAATGGTGATGAAGTCAAACGTGAGAATAAAGCATAACATACTTTTCACATTCACATATCGGTTATACAGATGACGATTATATATATTTAACAGACGGTTGAGGGCAATAGAAAACGATGAGATGTATATCAAATCGTTGATGTAAACATAAAAAAGTTGGGCATGCCATAGCATAGGGTCAAATCCATAAAAATTAGCTAAAACAAGGGCATGAAGCTCCATGTAAGTAGCACAGAGAAAAGCACAAGTTACAGAGTTGAGAATAAAATATTTATAATCTTCTTTGATTCTACCACTTAAAAGAATCAACAAAATAGTCGAACAAAGGAATAGCATAACATGAAGCGAGTATAGATAAAGCACATTTCGTATTTCAACCATGTTTTTACAAAATAATAGTTGTTCTTGGTCAAAGTTAAAATTTACAAAGAAGCCAAAAATCGAGTCACTCGAACAAAATTCGGTAGTGTTCATCGTTTTTTATGAGGATTATTGGAGGCAGCTAAAAGATTTAAGTTAAACAAATGGTCAACCGACGAGTGTTAGTCAAGAGTACAGGGTGTTTTAGCGAATTAACGAGATTTAAAACTTCAATATCTTTGATAGAAAAGAGATTTTTTAATGCGTATTTTTGTTCAAAAGGTAAATTTCAAAAAACGAACCAAAAGCACGCATGGCGCAGTGGCTAACGCGTCGGTCTATGACGATAAAGGTCTCGGGTTCGAATCCCAGTTGAAGCATAATTTTTTGCACTCAAAAGTTTTTTAAAAATTTTTTCCCCATTCTTCCTAGTGCTGATAGCAAAAAATTTTTGTGGCATATTTCTTATATTGATTCATTTTTCATTGGAATTTTAAAAATCCCTGACTGACAGTTCGTTATTATCCCTTTAAGAGGATGTTGGACAGAAACAAAAAACCTACAAAAAGGCAAGCCAATATTTCGTTAGAAAGTTAAGAGGTGCTTGCGTTAGAAACAACTGACCACCTCTCCGGGGTACCCAAAGTTTCCGAACGACAAGTTCGATTGTTGCAACAACAAAAGCTATAGATACAAGACGAGTGAGTCTTGTAACCACAATAGTAACTAAAATATTGAGTCTATTGCACTTTGTCCGTCCAATCGATTTTTAACCGTCCAATAATTTTTTAACCGTCCAAACAAATTTTTAACTTAATTTTTTATTTTTCATAATTTAAAGTAAGCTACAAATCCTAATAATTTATAAAAAATGAATGTTACGGATTCACCTTCATAATACAACAAAAAACATAGATAGATCATTTATTTTTGCATGTTCGGATTCCGTGGCATTTACTGTTGCAGATTCGACTGCTTGCAAGACACTTGTCTAGGCTTAGGCCTAGGCTTAGGCCTAAACTTAGGCTTAGGCCTAAGCCTAGGTCTATGCCTAAGCCTAGACCTAAGCCTAAGCCTAGGCTTAAGCCTAAGCCTAGGTCTAAGCCTATGCCTAGGCTTAAGCCTAGGCCTAAGCCTAACCCTAGGCCTAAGCCTATAAGTTGATTGGACGGTTAAACCTCCATTGGATGGTTAAAAATCGATTGGACGGCGAAAGTGCAATAGAGCCAAAATTTTATAACAAGTACAGCATGATACTCTAGTCTAAACAATCTCGACTCTTAGTCTTCATATAAAATTAACATCATAAGAATGTTAATAACATGTTTCTGAAAATTTTCATTTATCATATTAGGCCTCGCATATACATCCTACACAAGGTTCAAATTAAATTAAAACTTAATAAGTATTTATTAAGTTATATAGGGACAAGGAAATAAACTTTCTAATTTTTTGTACTTATAATTGCAGTATAAGAATGAATAAAATGTTTATAGTGGATAAAGTATCCGATTTTAAGCAGTTTCTTTGGACGTTTTCCATTCTTTTCATTCCCCTCAAATAACAATATTCAACAGGTAATATGAAATTGGGCAAAAGTTTTCAGACCCGACCGGGACTCGAACCCGGACCAGGCTCCTGGCTACCGTCCAAGTGCACTATCATTTTGCTACCGAGACCTACATATTCAACATATAAAGTATAGAATAACAAAGATTCGGCAAACATCTTGCAGTCCGCTGAGAAATTGTCTGGAAAATCGTTTATATAGAGTAAAAATAACAGCGGCGATAGTTTACCACCCTGGAGGACTCCAGAGGACAGTTGAAGGTTTTGAGTAGGTACCATTTACGACTTTTTGGGTTTGGTTGGATATGTAGCATTTGATCCAGCTAAGAAGCTTCCCGGTTATGCCATATTCTCTAGCTTGAATAACAGCTTTTCATGAGAAACGCTGTCGAAGTCCGTGCTGTAATCCACCAGGATGGTGCCCAAGTATTCTCCATCAGTTTTGGCTCTGTAGATGTTGTTAAGGTGCGCTAAAAGTTGAAGCCCCGTTGAGGATCTTGCTAGGAACCATCAGCCGAGCGTTGAATCGCTGAAACGAGCTTTGATCAAAGCGTGGAATGAAATAAACGTTGAAACTTTGGCAAATTGTGGACAACTTTCCGTATATTGAAGGCCTGTCACGATCCAGGTGCAAGTTTTCGTTGTAATACACAAAATTTTTCAAAAATCGCCAACTTCATATGCAATTATCTCACAAACTATAACTATCCAGAATTTACCGTAAAAACAAAAAATGCTCTATTTTTCATCAACTTCTCGAATGTCTACAAAAATGACAACTTTTTTGGGTGCCATTTTCGCATTCCCGAAGCATGAAAACGCTTCGTTGTCCCTGATTCAGGTAATGGAGTTGGTATATGGACGCGAAAAATTTTCTTTTTTCACCCAAAAACCATACACCTGGAGGTAATTTTATGCGGAAAACTGATTGCGCACATTTTGTAAGCAAGAAAAAATTATCTTGACCCTGATTCAGGGAATGGAGCGGGTGTAGGGCGGAAAAGACATTTTTTCGATTTTCGCGTCAATACACCAACTCCAATCAATGAGTCAGGGTCAAGGAAATTTTTTCACACTTAGAAAATGCGCGCAATCGATAAGGAAAAATTTTCGATTTTCGCGTCAAGACACCAACTCCATTCCCTGAATCAGGATCGAAGAAGCGTTTTCATGCACAGAAAGTGCGCGCAATCATTCCCCGCATAAAATTACCCCTATATGGGTCATTTTTAGTAAAAAAAATTTCGGTCAAAATAAATTTTTTCGGGCCCCAAAAATCACACAAATGTGCACCTTTTTACTCACCCTGTATAAAATAAAAGTTCACACATTTTTTGACATGTTTTCACTTCATTTAATTAAGATGTAGGAATTTTAATTAAATGACGTCGTCGGCCGAAAAAAACCAACAAAAGGATGTATCCGT
>JAQGBS010004071.1:0-10709 GCA_034698545.1 Acrobeloides obliquus
TTTTATATATTTGTGTAATTATAAAATTTCAAAGTGATTGGGAACTTTTAAATCACCCTGTATATAATTTTCCCTCCTTTTCTGAACCGAAATTTATCCGAGAAAAGGAAAAAATCAAAGGCATGGCCGCCCAAAGGATCAAAATGTAAAAAAATGATTCAAAATTACAGTCTGAAAAGCAAGCATATTCATTTATTTATCGTTGATATTTAGCTGCACCTTTATTTTTAATACCGTTTTATTAATACAAGGTGGCTAAAAACCGTACTTTTGCGAATTTTCGAGCAACTTTTTGCAATAATTTTTTTAATTTTTTCTAAAATGACCCTATGAGTGGAGGGAGTTTTTATGCGAAAAATCGTTTGCGATCATTGAAAAATCGTGACCGTTATGTTAAATTGTATTACCTATATTCTTATATATGTAATATTAAATAATAATAAAATTGCTTGAAAATTCGAAAAAGTACGGTTTTTAGCACCCTGTACAATTTGTTGTCAAATACAGAGTGGCCCATAAAAAAGTGGCTTTTGCGATTTTTGGAACCCAGTTCATACGATTTTTCTTCATAACATTAATTTTTTCTCAAAAAGTGACGTTCTACAACATTGTTCGTTGTTATCTCTCAAGAATAATTTTGTAGAACATCGCTTTTTGTGAAAAACTTTTGTTATGAAGAAAATCCTTTTGAACCGGGACCCAAAAAATCACAAAAAGTCACTTTTAATGGACCACCCTGTATAATAATTCAAACTATACTTACAACGGCACGCCTTTAAGACTTTTTTAATACTTTTTGTAACAAATAAAAGTTTTGACTTCTATAGACAGTAAGCATTTTTAGGAAGTAAATTAGATCTTTTAAAGCATTTATGCTATTTAACAAGCAACCATATCAACAACAAATGACAGGGTTTGATGATAATATCACTATTCCCAAAATTTCAATATAACTAGTAAGTAAAGATTGTGACGAATGTGACCTGAAAATGCGTTTTTAGTACTTATGTGTTGCCGTTTTTATTGCGGATTTTTTTATTGAATCAGGCCTGATTCAATAGAAGATGTTTATTCAAGCGATTGAGTAATGTTTGAAAAAATATTCAGATTTACTAACAAATTTGTTAGTAAATCATTTTCAAAAAGTTCATTTGAATTTTGAAGACATAAAACCCCCCATTTGACCCAGTAACACCCAGGATATTTTGAAAGATCTAATCGCAAGGAATATTTATTAAAAAATTTCATGTAAATTCGATGTAAATTACTCGAGATATGGCACTTCAAACTTTGCAATTTTAGCTGAAAATACTGGGGTGAGGTTATATTTATGTCCACCAGTGTATTTCTTGTGAACTGTTTGCTAACAATAAGCTAAAAGTTTATATGTCTAAAAGCAATAAAATAAAGTGTAATAAAAGAATATACAAGGAACTAAAATAAAACAAATTTACAGGGTGGGGTAAAAAACGGAATTTAAGATTTTTGAGCGATTTTCGCCACAAATTTTTTTGTTTATATTGTGAAAGATATTTTTTGCAAAAAATTTTTTAAATTTTTTCCATAATGATCTTATGGGGGGTTTTCTATGCGAGAAATCGTTTGCGCGCATTGAGAAATCTTGAAAATTCTTCCATAATCATGAAGTCGCAGAAAATTTGAAAAAAACGAAAATTTCTGTTTTTTCTGCGATTTCATAGTCAGGGAAGCGTTTTAACGATGTTTCAATGATCGCAAACGATTTCTCGCATAGAAACTCCTCTATAGGGTCATTTTAGAAAAAATTTAAAATAATTTTTGCAAAAAGTTGCTAGAAAATTCGCAAAAGTACGGTTTTTTAGCCACCCTGTATTAACAAAACGGTATTAATAATAAAGGTGGAGCTAAATATCAACGATAATAAATGAATATGCTTGCTTTGCAGGCTGTAATTTTGAATCATTTTTTTACATTTTGATCCTATGGGCGGCCATGCTAAAAAAACTGGGAGTATCACCTGGTGAATGTCCCTTATTAGGCCTAGGCTTAGACCTAAGCCTAGTCTAAGCCTATTGTAATAATTACACCGTTAAATAGCATGGGACAAGTGCTCTCTGTTTTTTTGTTCTTGAGAAAATTTGGATGCTTACCTTCCTAATTTTGACCTTTTTGTAGAAAAGTGCTCCCCCCGGTAGTTGGGGGTCTGGCTAGACCACTGCCTACGAGGGATACCTCTAAATGTCATTTGACTTTGAACCAGTGTTGATGGTACTTTTCAATAGTCGAAATAAAAAAAATATTTCAGATTCAAGTTCCCCATGTCTAAAACCCCCCCCCCCCTACCACAAAAAATAGCCGATTTAGAGAACTTTTTTAAAATAAGATTTTTTACCTTTTGGTCCCCCAAGGGGAAAAATCGAATTTTTTCGAAAGTTTTCTTTTTCGATTTTTTTACATAAATCGATGTCTCACTGTCTCATGATTAAAATATAAAAAAAGTATTAGCAAAACGGCATCAAAATTAAAAAAAGTTATGAGCAAACTTTATTGCTACGAAAATTTGGGCCACTCTGTATACAAAAATCGCAAAATCTGGTTTTGGGGTTGATTTAGGGCAGGAAAGCGTTCCGTTTTTTGAAACACCATGAAAAACTTTTTTATTTAAAACTGTCAAAAACCGAACTTTTTTTAAGGAGATTGAACCATATGTTAGGTGGCTGGGTTTGTTTACATTACCCCTCCCTTTTTCTGGAGTTGAGAGAAGCGTTTTTATGCTCTTAATTGTTTATCAATTACGAGCTCCTTATATTTTTTAGAATTTTGTATTTTTTGTAACAACCTTTATTAAGTTCTCAAATGATACTCGAATTCACAAAATATTGTTATCGACAATTCGTTTGTCTAATACTATTCCGAATTGTCTATCCCTTTATATGGTACCCAACCTTGCACCACTATTCCAAAAAGCTTAACCTCAAATTTTTTAACTTCGGTTATCTTCCTAAACCTGAAACTCAAGAAAATACCACGTTTAATAAAATTGTTTCAAAAAATTATGATCGAATTACGCAAATTTTTACTCCATTAGATGATCATATACCAAATTTGTATTTGTACGAGAAGACGCTGAGTATGTGTCCAAAGCATCCTAATTTAAAGAATTTTATAGTTTTGGAAGCAGGATGCGGATTGGGTAGTGGATTGCAGTGGGTACAAAGGTAAAAAATTTGAAAATTTAGCTATGTTTTTTTTACCACTACTGTTGGCATCTCTACAAAAATAATTTTAGTGCCCATCCAGAAGTAGAAAGTGTCGCAGGAATCGACAGAGTAGTCCGAAATTCTTTAAATGGACTCATCACCTATAGTGATGTCCATGATATGCAATGTGCTTCAAATTCTTTCAATCTTGTTCTAAATGTCGAAAGCAGCCACTGTTATGCAGACATAAAAAAATTTCTTCAAGAAGTTGAACGAGTTCTAAAACCCGGAGGATACTTCTGTTGGGCTGATATAGCCTATTCGAAAGAAGTATGCCATTTTTTAGTATTCAGATTCCCAAAAGTTGATGTAAAATTTCCCATAATATAATCCGTTTCCGCCCTAAAAGACAAAAGGTTTGCGCGCGATAGCCAAATGGATCAGGAAACCGCCCGTCTGATCTAACATGTTAAGCAACATTGGGTCCGCAGATTCAATCCCACTAGGGCAAAATTTTTATACAAAATTTTTATATAAAAAATGGAGCAAAAAAATTTTGCTTCATTATTTGTAAAAAAGTTCTTTCAAAATCAAGATTTTATCATAGTGAGATCGAACCTGCGTGCCCAACGTTGCATAACTTGCCACATCGGACTGGCGGCTTCCTTATCCACCTGGCAACTTTTTGTCTTTTTGGATGGGAAGGGGCTATAGTCATATGACTAAGGAATCGATATTTCATCTTATAGGGGCGAGTTTGATCCCATTAGAGATAGATTTACTAAACTTTCGCCTCCATAGGATCGAAATATCGACTAACCAAAGTCACGGCGAACCAAAGAGGAAAAATGTGCCGGCAAGGGTCAAAATTAATAAAAATTTTGCCAATTGACTCAGCTCATCGAGCGCTTCAAAACGAGTACCATATTATGAGATTTTGAGGATGGGGTTTACACATGGGCGATTGGCTAACATGGTTGGCCTACACTAATAGGGCGCGGGTTCGATCCCGTGCCCAAAAGACATTTTTTATTTTGTGGTGACAATTCATCAAAATTTTTGCATATCCACATTTTTAAGCTGGAAACGCAATGAAGCTATTATTTTCTCATGAAAAATTTTCTCAGGATAGAACCCGTGCCCTATGAGTGAGGGCCGAGGTCGTTAGCCGTTAGGCCATAAATCAAACCCCTAAAGTTCCATGATATGGTACTCGTTTTAAAGCCCTTGACGAGTTGAGTCGATTGGTAATATTTTTTTAATTTGATCCTTGTCTGCACCTTTTAAGGCTCGTTTACATACTCAGCGTAGACGCTATCGCAAACGTAAGTGGAAAAATATAAGCTTAACTTACTTGCATAAATTGTCAAATTCCAATCGTTGTTGAATAGGCATCATGGTTTAGTTTAGGGAACAAAGTCGAAGCCTTAGCATCAATTTGGAAATCGCTGTTTAAGATAGCTTCAAGACAACTTCTTGGTTGAAATTTTTGGACTTTCTTGCAGCAAAATTGATGGCGGATAAAACGCTTTTCGTTCTTGATTATTGCTCAAGAAGAGATATGGCGAGTTCTGGTAACGATGGTCCTTATTCCTCATTCTATTATGAATGAACTTTGTATCCGAAACTCTAAGCTTTCTAGATTATCTTTACCATATTGATCAGTTGGAAAAAGATTAGGAAACGCTGAGTATGTAAACGGGTTTACTCTTACGCTGAGTATGTAAACGAGCCTTTAGGAATTTTGGTGTGCCGTACAGTATGGCTCAATGGATAGTGTTTCAAGATAAAAAATGAAAGGTACAAATTCTAATACCAATATTATGGGGGAATGGGTCTTTTAAAAACTTTTTGAATTACTCGAATAAAAGTTCCGCCCTGGAGGGATCAAACCCCTTGACTATTTGAATGAAAGTGAAACGTTTACCACTTCACCATTGGAGATGATTTATTGAAATGATTGTTTTTTAGAACCATAACAACCAATACATATTCTCAACCTTGAGCCACTTTTTAAAAATTGAAGATATTTTAAAATATGCCGAAAAAGCAAATTTGGAATTGATTTCATACGAAGACATAACAGAGTCTGTTCTAGACGGTATAGATAAAACAGCAAAAAGATATGACTGGATGGCTGACCAAGTAATTTTTTCAGCCATATTTTCTGAAAATGGTTTCGGGCAATATACAAAAAGGGAGATGGATTTTTATATTTTTGATTTTTAGTCGCCTTGGTTTATTAGAATTTTCAAGGTCTTTTTCCGCTATTTTTATTGTGCTCCAAACACCGAAGCCTATAGTTTTTTACAAAATGGAGACATGGTTTATGCAGCTGCTTGCTGGAAGAAACGTGAATCTTAGATTTTATAAGTTCAGCCAAAAATTTACGCTATTGTCTTTGAATACATAACCTTTTTTTGCTTTTTTTCAAATAAATTGGCTTTTAAATGAGCATATAATCCATTTCAGCGGGAGCATAATTTTGATACACCATAGTGCAAGGGTAAAGAAGGCACCAATCCGATCTAGTAAGTTAAGCAACTTTGAGAACGGCGGAATCGATCCCGCTGGGATAGGGATTCCATATGGTCACTATATAGTGACTTTTGTTATTATTTTAGGCACTGAATCATTATGTCACTTACAAGGGAACCTCAACATAGGCAGCACCCATAGCATCCACCATTGAAAGTTTTTTATAAAGTCTGTATATTGACACAAAAATATGAGTTTTGCTCAAAAAGACCGATTGGATCGTATTCATCATACACTTTTACCCACTACTGAAAAAAATTTCATTGAAAATGATGAAATTAGAGCATTTTTTGAGTGTCAATAATCGGAACATAAAGTCCAATTTGTGTCAATACCATATCAAAAAACCTAATGTGTTGTCAAAGATGTGCATTTAACTTTTTATTGAAGCAAACACTTGCTATAGGTGTCTCACCTAACTATTGGCTTGATTCTGTTAAGTTTGAGCCAGAAAGGTTAGGATATAAGGAAGATAGTTGGAAACAATTATTTAGATTTTTAAACTACGATCATAATCCACTCACATGGCTTCCATTTGAGATCGGGCAAAACTCTGCGTTGGAATGAAATTAGCAGAAATTGAAATGAAGACTTTCAGCTGGACTCAGCATACCAAGACGAAACATTGAAGCGCTGTCATCAGAGACAGGTTCAAGTTAGCGCCTGCGACAATAGCCGCATTGCAATGCCCTTGTCGTATGGCGTCCAATGCAAGGTTGAGCGCCAACAACGAAGATGAACAAGCAGAATCCACTGAAAATGATGGTTATTGTAGATCCAGGGCATAACTTATCCAATTGCTGAACATGCAACTGACAGAACCGATGAGAGAGTATCCGATTATTTTCTCGGGGTCTCGTGAAAAAGCGCTCCCGGATTCTGAGCCCGAGCAGCCGACAAAACCCCAGTTCGAGTACCGCGGAAATTGGCAGGGCTATAGCCTAAATTTTTAATGTTTGTATCGTTCACATGTGTTTCCTAAGTGACCAAAGCTGTGATTTTCAACACAGAAAATTCGGTTCTAGGGGTTTTTCTATGCGAGAAAACAGAGTCTAACATTATTTTTGGTAGATCATGCTGAAAAACATGATTTTGGAGGTCGTCTAGAAGCTAAAAATCGTTCGGTTCTGGCCTCATATTTTTAAATATTATGGAGCGGTTGTTTGCAACTAGGATGTGTATAAATAAGCGACAAAAATTTTTTGATCATATAAACATAGAAAAAAGGTCATGGTTTGACAATAACCAAAATGAGGTGTGTCCTTAAAACCGCTTCAACTTCGACATATTAAATCGCTTAATTACGCTCTAGCTAAGCTTTTAGGGCACTATAACTCTACAAAATGACATACTTGATTCGAGTATTGCTTCCATACATGGGCAAAGGGGTGTGCGGCTTCAGATTTGGCTGACCAAAAATAAGAAGTGGTCAAAATAAGAATTATGATTTTTTTCGAAATTTCGATATTTGATAACAAAAATTATGTTAAAGATCTAACTGAAGTCTAAAATACACTTTTTAAGAAGTGTCCTATGGGCTAAGATTCATAGTTCATAATAAGTTGGTCGGGCAAAATAAGAAGTGGTCCCAGAACATAAGGGTACTACCTTATGTTTTTTTTGGCAATTCCGGCTTTTTAAGAAGAGGGGGGGGGGTGTGCGGCGCACACCCTTGCCCACGTCTGATTGCTTCCCATGTTACCTCCAATAATTTGCGTAATTGTGGGTCCATATGGTTGGCCTAGTAAAAAATCGTTTGCAATATCCAACTATTGGGAATTTAGAAAGAAAAGGCAAGTACCTGTTTTGGCGTGATTCCAAAAAATGAAGCGTCAAATTTGTGCAGTGAAATTCTCTCACTTGGCGGCCAACGTTTATCGTCTTCTGTGACAAGACCACCCCCATTTAGTAAATATTCAAATTCTTCTACATTTGAAGATTGAGGGAATCATAGGCGTAGCCAGGGGGGAGCTATGGAGGCTATAGCCCCCTCCCTGTCACCAAAAATTATAAGGAAAAATAAAAAACAACAGGTAGCTAAAAAACAACACTTTATGATTTTTTCAACATTTTGGTCATTTTACTCGATTAGCCTCCCCCTGTCAGAAAATCCTGGCTACGCCTATGAAGGGAATCTTCCACTAACGCCGGAAATGACAACTTCTTCTTGGCCCTTCCAAAATGGAGGGTCATTCATTGTTGCGATATGTTTAGAGAGAAAATATGATGATCGTATGTTTCTAAAAATTTTCTGTCTAAATTGAACGAAACAAATTGCATATTCAATTGTTTTGGAGGCCCAATTTTTGGAATAGAAGAGTGGGTTTCCGACCAAGAAGTTTTTGGAGTCTAGATTTAGTCTTAGCTGATTATCTTATAAATCAATTTTCAAACTTATGATGTCAAAATGTTATTGTACTATGTGTTAACTATTTCTTTGCGCTTTGTTGCGACTAGGCACACTCTCGATTCTTAGGCTTGCGAAAACAAAGGCTACTTGGGTGCGCCAAACCTTGTTTACAAAGCTTTCTCTGTTTTTAGTGTTTCTGCTGCAATGTGCAAGTTTTACGATGTTGGTTTATACTTTGTGAACAATTTTATAGGTCACGGTGCCAATAAAATTGATGTGGCCTTTGTCTGGCATGATTACTTTTTTTATTGTACTTGATTTATGATATGTTGTTCCCAACCCTTAACTTTATGTAGCTTAGATCTGAAAAAACATAATTTTATTACCCGAGACATGAGTATTGTAATATAACAAAGATCGCCTTGACAATAGATTGTATGTAAACATGAAAAACTGCAAATCTGTTGGCACAAATATCACACGATGTGCTGCTGTTGCCCCTTTCTGCGTCCTCTTTCACCACCTCTGCCTTGATGTAACTAAAAATTAATTTAAAAATACAGATAGACTAAATTTCCGGCATGAACATATAAAAAATTTCACCTCGAAACAATGGGGTGATTCCATGCTAAAAACAGATCAAGAATGCCAAGCAACTAGGTATGCGTTGCGGCAATGTTCCAGCCAATATGGTGCTATTATCTCCGCCGCTTTCGAGCACAGTCCCGACATCCCCAATAGGACCCTATTGTATAGCAATGCCTGGATAGCCGTCTTCACGGCGTTGTTCTATGATCCTTTCCATTGCCGAGTTTGCCCAAGAATAGTTGGATTGCCCCGCATATCCAGATTTTGCGATAACCGATGAAAAAGCTACAAACCAACGGAGATTTTGGTCACAAAGCTTTCTAGTAGCCACATCTAAGTTTATTGTGCCGAAATATTTTGGTGCGGCTACATCACTGAAGTTTTCAGCCGTTTGATTTTCAAAAACTCGATCCTTCAGGACCATAGCCAGGTGAAAAACACCACCCAAAGGGCCAAGTTTTTGACAGTGTTGAATCAAGTCGGTAGCATCTTCTTCGTTTACAATGTCTAGCTTGGAAATTTCAACAACAACGCCCGAAGTCTTCTTCCAAATACTGATGCACCGTTTTTGGTAGCCAGTCCTAACCCCGTTTCGGCTTGTCAAGACTAGTTTCTTTGCCCCACGACCAATAAGCCATTGAGCCAGCTCAAGTCCAAAACCTCCAAGACCCCCAGTAATCAAGTAGACATGCTTGGGGTGGCAATAAAATCTGCAGACAAATGGAATTTTCAGCGGTGAAGGTGGACAAATGGCTTTGTTCTCTTCTTGACGCACTTCAATCAAAATTTTGCCCACGTGTTTTCCTTGGGACATAAAACGGAATGCTTCTTCAACCTTTTCTTTTGCAAAAAGAATTCGATTTAGTGGCTGAACAACGCTGTTCCCGATCCCCCGAGCGAGGAGTCGAACAAGTTCTTGCATCACTTTAGGGTCTCATTGTATATCTGTAAATTTAAGCTATCTGAAGACACCAAGATCATCGGAATTGGATGTAAGGTTAAAGAGTTATGGTCAAAATACTATATGCAGTAATTCAAAAAATCACGGAAATTTTTGCCGCACCGTGTACTGTCTATAGAAGTCAAAACTTTTATATTTGTATACAAAAGTATTAGAAAAGTCTTAAAGGCGTGCCGTTGTAAGTGTAGTTTGAATTATTATATTTGACAAAAATTGTACAGGGTGCTTAAAAAACCGTACTTTTTCGAATTTTCAAGCAATTTTTTGCAAAAAATTTTTTTAAATACTTTCCATAATGACCTATGAGGGGTTTTCTATGTGAGAAATCGTTTGCGCGCATTGAAAAATCTTGAAAATTCTTTCCTAACCATGAAATCACAGAAAATTTGAAAAAAAACGAAAATTTCTGTTTTTTCTGCGATTTCATGGTCAGGGAAGCGTTTTCACGATTTTACAATGCGCGAAAACGATTTCTTGCATAGAACCCCCCCCCCCCATAGGGTCATTTTAAAAAAAATTAAAAAAATTTTCTGCATAAATTTGCTCGAAAATTCGCAAAAGTACGATTTTTTAGCCACCCTGTATTGATAAAACGGTATTGAAAATGAAGGTGCAGTTAAATATCAACGATAAATAAATGAATATGCTTGCTTTCCAGGCTGTAATTTTGAATCATTTTTTTACATTTTGATCCTTTGGGCGGCCATGCCCTTGATTCTTTTCTTTTTTCGGATAAATTTCGGTTCGGAAACGGAGGGAAAATTATATACAGGGTGACTTAAAAGTTCCTAATCACTTTGAAATTTTATAATTACACAAATATATAAAAGCCAAATGAAACGTAATTATATTTTTTATGCTAGGGGCTTTTCGACATGGAGAACTCAAATCTGAAGGATTTTTTATTTTCACCACTGGAAAGTACCCCTACGAGCAGTGGCGTAGTCACATGGGGAGGGGCGCCCTGGCAAGTTCAGTCTCCTAAAAAAGTTCAGTTTTTGAAATTTATTTAAAATAAATTTTAAGATATTTTTCAAAAATGATTGTACAATTTTTTATTTTGGTTACAGTTTTGTATTTTTTCTATCATATG
>JAQGBS010004072.1:0-10708 GCA_034698545.1 Acrobeloides obliquus
GGCTGTGGATTAAAGGAGAAGTGAACTTGCACTCGTTGAGGTTATTGGTGAATTTGGCTTGTTGTCCGGATATGGTGCCGCATATTTTGGCATCTAAGGTATAGATTTAGAGCTGATTTTTAAAAAATTTATGAAAAACTTCGTAAAAAATTGAAAAATACGAAAAAATTGAAAACTTCCTCAAAAATCGAAAAATTCGACAAAAATTGAAAAATTCAATTTTTTCGATTTTTGTTGAAAAATTTGATTTTTTGAAACAAATCCCTCCTGATAGTCTAAAATTCTTTTTTAGACAATAACCGGAATACTCACAATTTTGGATACAGATAAACAAGATGTCCTACTTCGTGCAGTCACATGGCTCCTGTGCATGAGCTCTGCGGTCGAAGCCCTTTCCATAACATACGATCACATTGCTCCATTGAATCAAGACCCGTTTGGAAATCCCAATTATACGCTCTACCACACTCTGTATGGAATGAAAGGCAAAGCCGAGATGGAACAAAAAGCTCTGCAAATGAGCGAAATGAAGAATATCGAAATTGCCAACAAAAGCAAACGGTTGTACGAAATCCTCAGACAGATAACGCCAATGAGAAGCTCTTGTGCTAGTTTGAATCGCTTATGATTTATTGCACGTAATATCAAAATTTTAGGAGCTACTACACAATAGGGGGCCACCCATGTGAAAAATTGTTTCTGGAAATGACACTCCTAGGGGTAAAAACTTGCGGGGGAATCCGAATTTAACATTTTCAAAGCGAAAAAATGCTTCCCTGATTCAGGGAAGGCCTGTGTATTGAAGTGAAAAGTCGTAAAAATGTGATGTTTGCTTCAATACACAGGCCTTCCCTGAATCAGGAAAGTGTTTTTTCGCTTCGAAATGTCAAATTAGGATTCCCCGCATGTTTTTACCCCTAGAGGGGTCATTTCCAGAAAAATTTTTCACATGGGTGACCCCCTATTGTGTAGTAGCTTCCAATTTTGTTTCGCTGTAATGAATAAAGCTTTAACTCAAAAAGATATTAACCCATCAAGTAATCACATAACTTCAAAAGTAAGCAAAAATGCTTAGCATAAAATGGGAGCTCTGAACTTTATTGATAATTCTTAAATAAAATACATTAGACATATAATACAAAGAAATTCTATTGGATTGCATAAACTGAGCTATTAAGCCTGTGCACTTCCAGTCACGTTTCCTTCTGGCGTTGCTTCAGATTTGTGACCGAGTTCATTCAGAAGTCGTTGGAGTACCATACCCTTGAGCAGGTTTCGCGAGTTACGATGCAGGAATCGGCGTTTTGCTTGGTCTAAAAAGCCAGGTAATACAAAACCAAAAAGTGTTACCTAAGATAAATCCATTCTTGCAATTGTCACGGCCACATGGAACCACAAGTCGCTGTTCTTCTTTCAGTTCTACTTGAGTCACGTTCTCTACATGTTGGCGAAAACAGGGACGGCACAATTTATGGCTTTCAGGACTGGGCTCTAAAAATCAAAGATCGATCGAACACCGAGGAAGTCACTTACCTTCTAATAACACCTTACACTCGACAGCACCATATTCTCGGAAATTTTGGTTGCAATCAGTACATGCGAAGTTAGGTCCAGGGTCGGCGCGATTCATTATTTCCTACAATACGATTATAGTGTGTAGTTTTGGCCAGCACCAAAACCTACATACCTTGAGGCCGAGATTTTTCGAGACGTTGAAAGCCCATGGAGATCGCCGGCGCAGCTGCTGCATGATTTCATCGTACTGTTGGGCGATCACGGCTGCTTGGTGCAATTCGATGTCTTGGAGATTTCTCTTACGGTCTCGGGCCCAGCCAACTGTTAGAGGACGGCGAACTTCAGTCCAAAACACTTGAGAATCATCCGGCGTTATTGCTAAATGTAGTAATAGAAAAGAACCAGGAATACAAGGGGGGGGGGCAAAAGTCCTGAAATTGTTAAAAACGCTGAAAAGGTGTTTTTTCGTCCAAAATTGTCGAGAAAACACATTTTTGGAATGTCAAGACTTTTTCCCCCTTATCCGAGGACTTTTGCCCCTTAGCCGAGGACTTTTGCCCCCCCCCCCTTGTACTTACTTCTACGCATATCCGTGAGCTCGAGGCGATCGTTGATTTCATGTTCGATTGTGAACCCCAGGATTGCGACGGCCAAAGTGTTATGTCCCTTCCGAACTAGCGACTCAAACGACTTTTGGCGTACCTTAAAAAATCGAATTTGTGAGAAAACACAAATTACCTTCGGAAACTTTGAGTTGAGCCACTGCAGACAGTCGCAGTAACGTAAATAATGGCGCTGTAAATTGTTGCGATCGTTGGCGATTCTCAAGTAAATATCGACTAGATGGGCCAAGAAATTCTTCACGTCGACGACACGAATGCGGCCATGGTAAGTTAGCACGTGTTGCTGCTGCTCAATAGCTGTTTCTGAATCTGGCTCGATGATTGTAGGCGCGTCGTCCAAGTCGATCTGATGGAATCCTGGTCTGGCGTAACGTCGTTGCTCTGGTTTCTTGGGAATAAGCCACTTATTAGAATTTACTAGCCCACTCAGTTCTTTCAATATCGTTTCTACTCTGTAGCAAGTACACGTCCTGTTCTGGCACTGCCGGCGTCGACTCTTGTCCCAGTTAATCAGCGGCTGAAGGTCCAAATTTAAGAATGGCGGCACATCCATAAGACGCTTGTAGGCGATATCCAGTTGTCCGATTGCTTCGATATCCATTATTCGCTTCAATAATTCAAGCAATTGATGATGATGATTTCAATCATTGATGATTCTACCGTTCTTTCATCTCTTTATATAGTCTATCCGAAATTTGCATATTTCGGATTTGCAAAAGCACTATAAAAGGATGACGCTTTTCTCATTCTTTACTTTCAATTGAATCAACAATTAAGCGATCTTCTTCACGACTAGAAATGGCCCGAGGCTTAGACTTACTTGGGCTTAGGTCTAAGCCCAAGCTTAAGCCTAATCCTAGGTATAATGATCAAAAGCCGGACTGTAAGAGTGATCATTTGATATCCTCAAACGTGTATCCTCAAGTGTATGATCCTGAAACGTGCGTCCTCAAATGTCGCATCTCTCTGAGACAATCCGGTTCGGATACCACGCCTTGTCGGGTCAACTATATTTCCGGATATCCAAAATCGAAAAAAAAAATTTGTCTAGGGGTAATTTTATGTGAGGAATCCGATTTTGACACATTCTTATTTTCCCAAACCCGCACGAAATATGACTTTTTCCAAGGAACCTTTTGTCTAGGGGTTCTTCTACGGGGAATCAATTGGAATTTTTTAATATCAAACATTTTGATCATGAAGCCAGTCGCTTGCTCTATCTAAATTTTTGAAGCGACAGGATAGTTTATAAAAAGTTACATAAAATTTTGTAACATAAAACACTATTTCTTGTGGCAATTTTTCGAAGTTAAACAGATTAATAAAAATTTACAAAAGATTTTGATAAACGAAAAAGGGAATTTTATTTTAATTAGATTATGGAATCCATAATATGGGGTCGTCCACGTATCACGTGATCAGGTTAGTGGGGGGGGGGGGGCTATTGATCATGTGATCAGGCACGTAGCGAGGGCAACCCCCTCCCACGAAATCGAAAAAGATGAAAATTTTTCCTCATAGTCCCCTTTATGTTTTAGCTAAAAATTTTGAATAATTTATAATAAAAAATTGATCAAAATCGAACAAAATTTTTCATTTTTACATCAAAAATGCCTATGTCTTACAAGAAAAAAAGTTGTTCATGATCACGGTGGGGGAGGGGGGGGGGATAAGCCCGTGATCATATTTGATCATGGATGGGGGTAGGGGGTCTAAAAATGTCAAAAATTTGATCACGTGATATGTGAATGACCTCTATAGATAAAGTTGAACACGAAATTTTTGATTTTTCAAATTTATTATTATTATTATTTATGCTCCATTAGCTAACGAGAAACCGATGCGTTTACCACCAAGGTCATAGGTGTTGCAGTATTGGCGAATCCATGGATCTATAAATTATAAATTGTCGCTTAAAAAGTATATTCATGATAATCTCTACATCCAAGAATCCATGCTGGTCCGAAGCCACTAGAAGTGATAGGTGTCATTGCCCACTCGCATAAATTATTTCCAAAGTCTACGTCTACGATCAATTGTTTCTAAAAATCAAGTTATAATTAATTATGTTTTAAAAAATTTATACTTGATTAATTTGGTATGTGTTGTTTCCGATTACAATCGTAATTGGCGATGGATTAGCTTTACAACCAATGAAATATGTTTGAACACTATAATTTTTATTAAAGGAGGGGGGTGCAGATCTGGGGTCAATCTCATTCGAAAAATGTTTTGCTAAAACAGCCTAGGGGTAATTTCATGCGGAGAATCGATTGCGCGCATTCCCAAATCTTGAAAATGCTTCCTTGACCCTGATTCAGGGAAATAAGAGTGTGTATTGAAGCGAAAATCCAAATGTACTAATTTCCCTGAATCCAGGATCAAGGAAGCATTTTCAAGCTTCGTGAATGCGCGCAATCGATTCACCGCATCAAATTACCTCCAAAAATATAATTTTGAGGAAGAAATTTCAAAATTTTTCGATTTTCGCTTCAATACACACATCTATTTCCCTGAATCAGGGTCAAGGAAGAATTTTCAAGCTTCGGGAATGCGCACAATCAATTTTTCGCATGATTTTACCCCTATATAGGCTTTTGGCAAAAAAAATTTTCTACCGAGATTGACCCCAGATCTGCACCCCTTTAACCTTTACATTCCCTCACGTAATTTTTAGTGGACTAGCTCTATACGCGCCTAAAGGCGCGTACTATAATTTACGCATTTAATCAGCCAGGAAAACTTTTAAAAATCTTTAAGGAGGAAAAAATTTTTTTCCACAACATAAAAGTGGTGCTAAAAAATAATGTTTTTCAGTCACATTTTTATCCGGAGTTTAAAAAAAGAATCAACAAATTTTTAATTCTCACTCGCTATCGTAAATAGCACCAGCACTATTAGCCAAAAAATCCGTTATCGATTGGGGACCGCCGATGAATGATGTGCCCGTATCTGAAATAACATCCCAACCATTCGATCCTTTGACATTCGAGAAGGATCCAATACTAGTCATCTTGAACTGGAAATAGGTGGCAGACGAAAGTGGCTGCCATGCGATGAGTGGACCACAGTTTTGATTATCCATCCCACCATAAGTTATCACACCACCTGGTACGTTGAGAGCGGGTCCCTTTTCTTGGAAATAAACAGTAAAATAGGGGTTATCGAGGAGATTTTGATTTATAGCGTTGATCTAAAAGATCATGTTTAAAATGGTGAAACCTCGTTAATTGGACCCCCCCCCTTTGGAGGGTCCAATTAACGAGGTTTCATTGTATTAAAGATGTAAAAACGCTTTACTAATGGTGGAACAACGTTATCAACAGCTATAGATTGGAATGCCAGTCCGAGAATGCCGTCGGCGAAATTTTGTTGCAGATTCTAAAAATTGAAATTCAACCATTATTTGATGAATTTTCTAACCGTGTCGACTGATGTAGCTTGTCCAAAAGTGGTCTTTGGAATGACCAATTGTGGCGTACCATCAGCTCCAAATCTTACGGTATCAACACCCAAAACACCTTTAGCCAGACCATTCGCATATTGAATGCTCCAAGATTGGCCGTTGGTTTGATAAGTTGAAGTTTTTGTACGATCAAATTTTGGCTTGTAGTTTGCGCACGATTTGCATGTTATATCCGGAATCCAGAGGTTAGCACTGCTGGTGTCTAGGTTGACAATAAATGGTTGGCCTGGAGTGCCGATTGTGATATTTCCAACATATTCAGAGTCATCGTAATCGGTTATAATCTGACCGACCGTTGCAAGAACATTAATCTTGTTATCTAAGAGCTTTGCTTCTTTGTCTTTAAGATGTTGGATCCATAGGCCTAAAATTTTTCAAAACATTATCCTTGATTGAGTGGTCTCACTCTTGAAATTATTACAGTATTCGACGCAAACTTCTGATCATTTACCCTTCGGGCGGGGGGGGGGGGGGTACAACGAAAATTTTTTTAAAAATGACTCTTCTAGGCCTAAAATTGGTTGAAAAATTCTCAAAAAATGCATTGAAAAAATCGAAAAAATTATCTTGACCCCTTTTTCGGGCACCTTTTTGGCTAAAAACATGGAATTTGACTTCAAAACGTGCCCAGAAAAGGCACAAGGAAATTTTTTTAATTTGTTCAATGCGTTTTTTGGATTTTTCAGCCAATTTAAGGCCTAGGAGAGTCATTTTTAAAGAGTTTTAGAAAAAAAGTGCCCTCCCTCTTCCGGAGGGCACACGATCCCAAACTTCGAATATCCAACGGTCGAAGGTTCGAGTCCCACTCGAGACAAAATATTTTTGCACGTCATCTATTTTACAAATTTCGATTTTTTCCAGGATAAATTTGGCTGAAAGATCCAAAAAACGCATTTAAAAAGTAGAAAAAAATTTCCTTGCCTGGTTTTGTTTTTTTAAGGCAAATAAAATAAAAATTCAGTTTTTCAATCGTCCTAAATTTACTCACCTTGTTCCATCAGTCGATGTCGAGTACTTTTCACTTTCATAACGCCAATCTGCATTACAGCAGCCGTGATTCCGACCAATGCCAAAAGCACAATTAGTTTCATGATAAACTAAATAGTCAAATAATGATCTTGTCTTAAATTCCGACTGTAAATATTTACTGTTCTTAAGAGGAGATAAATTTTTAAGCAATTTTTGCATAAAAATACCTATTTTGGTAAAAGAGGCAATTTCTTAAACAAAAATTGCCATTTTTTAACCTAACTTTTATAAAAAATTTATCAATAAAGACGAGGCGTGCAAATGCAAGTTATTGGTTTTGAGACCGAAGGTTCAAGTAATCAACTGATTTGGGTAAAAGATTTACACAAACGAAATCTTATCAAAATTAATAGCTTCGTTACAGTGTGTGCCGACTTTGATCAGCGCTTTTTCGTTGGAATGTTTCAGGACTTTTACCGTGGGTGTGCTATTGTACTGATATCGGTATTGGATTAAAATCTCGTAAAATCAAAATCTCAGAATCAAAATCTCTTATTCATAATCTCCTAAAAAACAAAATCCCTCGGCTAGCGCCTCTTTTAGCGCTTTTTCTAGAGTCTCGGCTAGCATCTCTGCTAGCGCCTCTTCCAACTCTTCTTCTAGCGCCTTCCCGGAAAAATCTGATCAGTTCAGATTTTCCCGAGAAGGCGCTAGAAGAAGTGCTAGCAGAGGCGTTAGCCGAGGCGTTAGAAGAAGCACTAGCAGAGACGCTAGAAGAGGCGCTAGAAGAATCGCTAGCCGAGAAATTTTGTTTTTTAGGAGGTTATGAATAAGAGATTTTGATTTTAGGAGATTATGATTTTTGGAGATTATGAAAAAGAGATTTTTGATTGTGAGATTTTGATTTTAGGATATTTTAATATGGAATCAAGAAATCGGTCGTTAATTGTCCATGATGTCCAAAGAAGACACATTTTTTCGAGATGCGGCTACACCCTCTTTACATCAAAAAGTATTGGGCAAATTTCAGTGCTTTTATGTTAAGTGCTTTAAGGATTTCGTTGAAATGTTTGCCGAATTTTCATAATCATATTTTTGCATGAAAATTTCTGCGAAAATGTGATTATGAGCATAAATTTTGAGTAAAATTGGGTCATTATTGACATTTTACAGTGTGTGCCGATTTTGATACGCGCTTTTTCGTTGGAATGTTTCAGGACTTTTACCGTGTGTGTGCTATTATACTGATAGCAAAGAAATCGGTCTTTAATCGTCCATGAAGTCCAAAGAAGACACATTAAGACACAGTCTCTGTAAAAATTACCCATGGCCAACAGACGGCCGGAACCGCGATATTTGGGAATCGGATGAAACTCAGTTGGAAAGTTGCACCTATACCCATATAGGTCGCAAATACATGACGTCAACAGATTGATAGACTGTCAATTACGTTGACGTATTGACACAATCGTACTGTTGACGTTAATTCAACGTGCACGTTGACGTAAATTGACGTTGGGGGAGCACTAATTGCAATTAGTGCTCGTCTCGACGTCAAGACGCAAAATTTAAAGCGAGAATAACTTTTCAGATCAACGAATTTTCGAATGTGGTCTTTTGCAATTTTATTCATCTTTTATTGGACTATAAATTTGCTGAAGACCACATTCAAAAATTCATTGACTCTGAAAAATAAAACCGTCTCGACGCCGAGAGTGCAATTAGTGCTACAATTGGTGCTTCCATTTGAATTAGTGGAGGTCCTGGAGCATCGGGAGTGCGCCGACTTGCCGATTACGAATAAGGGAAGCTTTTCGTCTGCCATATTTGCGCCAACAAGAACTGTAATTATTTTTGAATGCTAATTATCTTAGTAACTTTTTTATTTATTTTAGTAACTTTTTTATTTATTCTAGTAACTTTTATTTTAGTAACTTTTTTCGGTACTTATGCACTATCCCCCTAGGCTGAAAAAAAGGCTTAGGCTTTAGGCTGAGACCTTAGGCTTAGGATTAAGCCTTAACCCTTAGGCTTAGGCCTTAAGCTTAAGCCTTAGGCTTAGCCTAAGGTTTAGGCTAAACCATAGGCCTAGGCTAAGCCTAAGGCCTAATCCTAAGCTTAAGGCCTAAACCTAATCCTAAGCTTAAGGCCTAAGCCTAAGACCTCAGCTTAATCCTAGGCCTAAGACCTCAGCTTAAGGCCTAAGCATAAGACCTCAGCCTAAGGCCTAAGCCTAATCATAAACCAACGTCTAAGCCTTTTTTTCAGCCTAGGGGGATAGTGCATAAGTACCGAAAAAAGTTACTAAAATAATTTAAAAATTTACTAAGATAATTAAAAAAGTTACTAAAATAAAAGTTACTAGAATAAATAGAAAAGTTACTAAAATAATAATATTTCATTCTTTGGTCTTTTTGTCTGAGGTACAGAGTTCGCCTGAATCAAGCGTTAAGATCCACTTTGAAAGCCAGAAAAAATGGCTCTAGTGCAGTTTGCGCGTCCAATCGGCATTTACGCGTCCAATGAACATTTACGCTTCCAATCAAAATTTGGTGCTTATGCACTATCAGAGGGGAGATTCTGATAAATTTATGCAGAATTCCCCCCCCCCCTCCCAACCTGAAAAAAGGCTTTGGTTTAGGCTTTAGTCTTAGGCTTAGCCTAAGACCTAAGCCTAAACCAAAGCCTTTTTTCAGCTTGGGGGGGGGGGGATTCTGCATAAAAAAATTCACCCTTGAAAGCCGGAGTCTTATTTGGCAACGTCTGCCAATATACTTTTTCATTTTTGCGTCGGAGTGCTCATTTAAAAAGCTAAAAATGATTTTGTGCAAAAAATACGAAATTGTGTTTAAAAACGAAGTTTTTTTGAAGGGGGTGTCACTATATCGAGGGAGCACTGTAGTAAAATAATGAATTGCGACTTTAAATATTTACTGCTCTTAAGAGGTGATAAAATTTTTAAGCATTGTTGCTTAAAAACACCTATTTTTGTACAAAAGGCAATATTTTTAAACAAAAATTGGCATTTTTTAACCTAAATTTTATAAAAAATTTATTCGAAAAGCATTTAAAATGGCCACTAAAATCGAAAAATGAAAAACGTTTTTATATGTGAACAAGAAACTTATCAATAAAGACGAGGCGTGCAAAGATGCAAATTATTGGTTTCGAGACCGGAAGTTCAAGTAATCAACTGATTTGGCTAAAAGATTCACGCAAACAAAATCTTATCAAAATGAATAGCTTCGTTACTTTGATGCTTTAACAATCGCCTCCGTACATGTACCGACAGTATCTTCTTGTGTTTTAGGATGCCGGAAACAAAGATTGTAAAAAAATTTCAAAAAAAAGTTGTCCAATGGTGTTTTTAAGGCCTGCAAAATAAGGAGTTTTTCAAAAAATGATCTTTAAAAATCGCATACCCCTATAGAGAAGCTTTAAAAGGAGATTAGGAAATTTTTTTACTTATTCGGAAAGTGGATCTCAAAAAACGTGAAATTCCCATCAAAAAATTTTTTTAACCCCATGGAGCTAGATCCATATCTTTTTTTAGAGCTTAAAAGCGTTTTTGGAGCATGCACACTCGGGGGTGGACCACCAACTTAAAGGTGGAATACGCCCATGTCGAGTAGAAAAATTTTTCGGGGAAATTTTTTCTAAAAATGACTTTTCTAGGGGTAAAATTAGCTGAAAAAGTCCAAAAAGGATTCGGAAAGCTGGAAACCTGATAAATTATATTAAAGGAGGGTGCAAAAATCCTCGTGTAAGGAGCGGCATATCCTCGCCTAAAGGGCAAAAATCCTCGCCAAGGGGGCAAAAGTTTTCGCCAAGGAATATTGATTGTTATAGCGCTGCCTCCTTAGGGAGGACTTAGGCGAGGACTTTTTGCCCCTTAGGCGAGGATATAATTCCCCTTACGCGAGAACTTTTACACCCCCCCCCCTCCTGTATATGTATAGTAGATTATCCATATTAAAATTAATATTAAAAGTTTCCACTACACTTGATTTTTGTTAAATTATTTTTGCAATTTATTTACCATCACTGATCGATTGGATAAATGTCCAGTTAAGCAAAGTTTATGTTTAGTATCTTATGTTGTGCTCCTTGGCCATTTAGCAAAAAGCGGCCAGAC
>JAQGBS010004073.1:0-10707 GCA_034698545.1 Acrobeloides obliquus
ACTGTTCCAGGCGTTATGCCGGGTGTACTTTCAGTTTCAGATATAGTGCGAATATGTCCGTTAGAGGTAGGAGTACTTGTAGAAGGGATGTCAATTTTTTCATGATGTAACTGTTCTTCGTTAGACAAATTCATAGCATAGAGTAGTTTTATAGCCTTAAGCTCATAAGCAGTAAGAAAAATAAAGCTAAAAAAGCGTTTAAAAGACACTTTCTTGAAAAGTCGTAGTTCAGGCGACGCGTTAAACGGTTCGAATGGGCTCCAAGTTGAATTTATTTAGTGAGATTAACGATCGGAAAAATTTTTAAGAGACAATGCCTCGAAATTTCGAACTTTTTGGAGATCCCACGGAACTAGGCGAACTGATTATGGAATATGAAAATTGGGCACGAAAGATTGATGCATTTGAAGTAGTGTTCAAATTTAAAAAATGCCCATTTTGGCCCCTAAACAATTTGGGCCTTCCGCAGGTTTTTTACACTTTTCTATTTTGAGCATATCTCTTGGCGGTTAAATCCATTTTCGATGATCTTGATGGCATTTGAAAACTGGGAACACGGGCTACAACTTTCTTATAGGGTATATGGGGTCATGTAATAGAAAAAGTGTTCGAAAAATTAGATTTTTCGCAAAAACTCGGGTCCACACGAGCGATGGAGTTTTGAAAAAAATTTCGAAGTTTCTCAGAATTTTTCGAAACCACGCCAGAAATGTTCTCCATGATGAAATACAGTTACGAATTTTGGCCGAAAAATTATCTAGGGTGTTTTAGACAGGTTAGAAAATTCAAAAAATCAACGTAAAATCAGGGTTTTGAGCTCTTCGGGCAAGATTTTGAATTTTTTAGAGTCCTCGGATTGAATTAAAATGACTTTTAAAAATTTTCCCATGTGTAAATCTCACTAAATAAATTCAACTTGGATCCCACTCGAACCGTTGAACGCTCAAGAAAATGTCCCACTCGAACCAGCAACCTTTGAACGCTCAAGAAAGTGCCTCTTAAAAAAGTTAAAAAAATCAAAGCACGGATTGTGTAATTGTGTGTTTTCGTTGACATTTCGAAACGTTTTTTTATGTTTTTGAGGATTCCTCCGGAAATACAAAGTTTTGTTGTCGTTAGGAAGTGGATTTCATAGCAATCAAATAACACCAAAATCATGCCATAACTCTTTCTGGTTGAGGAGTTATTGCATAATTAGCAAAAAATGTCAGTTTTTTCAGGGTGTGTTCAAGCATGTTGAAAAAGTTGTCGAAAAGTCGAAACATTTTTTGACAACTTTTTCAACATGCTTGAACGCACCCTCAACAGTTTTTTTAATAACTATGTCTCCGCAATCAGAAAAAATTAAAATATGATTTTGGTGTCATTCGATTGCTATAAATCCAGCTTTCTAACGACACCAAAGCTATCAGGATTGACTTTGTATTTCCGGAGGAATCCTCAAAAACATAAAAAACGTTTCGAAACATCAAACGACCGTTTTTTCGTTTGAGGTAAATATTTTTTTGTCTCAACAAAAAGAAAAATTTTCCAAAAATGCTTCAATTTTCCAAAAATCATCATTTCTATTTATCGATTTTCATTTAAAAAATTTCCATTCAGAAAATATCATTAAAAAGGCTATTCATTAATTTTCTAAAAAAGGAATAATTTTTCACAAGGCAAAAATTGCATCCATAGAAGCGAAAAGAGGACAAGAAAAACGTATGAATTAGCAGAAAGCTATAAAAAAAACATATTCACATAAATGTTATATGTGTGAGCAAGAAAAAGATCCAATTGATCAATATATTTTTCTAATAAAAAAATGGCGCCTATAATTCTACATCAAAAAACATGACTAATAAGAAAAAAATAATGCTCCTACTAAGAGACCAATGAACATATTGATAACATGATGAAATCGGCTTAAATGTGGTTTCTTGCTGGACAAGGAAATTTTAGGCGATTTTCTAGAAAAAATCGCGAACGTGCAAAAGAAGATCAATTAATTCTTAGCAGATGGCAGCCGAGCCAAGACAAAGATGAGTTAAGACAGGTCAACCACTAGATATGATGACGAAATCGAGCGGATGCGCCCACATAGCACTAAATAAATACAAGCGGCACAAGAGCAAAAGATTACAGCACAAGACTTGCGCGAATCGATAAAATGCCATTTGTGAAAAAATGAATTTATAAGAAAAATTTCGAAATTCGATTAAAAGATAAGTCTAATCTAATCAATCGCGGATTATAGTCAGTAGTTAAAAAGCATAATGGACATAAATACCTAGGGCATTTCTTTAGGCAAAAATATTATTAGGTTGTTCGAAAATTTATGTTCATTTCAAAACATGGAGTCCATAAAAACATAAATGTTGTAGGATTTTTGACACTAGGTCATTCCTTACCTTACAGTTACAGACGATTCTTACCGGTCATTCCTTACCCAGCCATTCTACATTTTTTTCACAAAAAGTGATGTTCTACAAAGTTGTTTATCGTGATCCCAATAGCAACTTTGTAGAACATCATTTTTCATGAAAATATTTCTGTGATGAAGAAACTTACTTCAAACCGGTAAAAAATGTCCGCGTAAAGAAAGACCGGTAAGGATCGACCGTAAGGGATGACCTAGTGCCAGATTTTTTGAAACGGATTATGTTTTTTGTTTTTGGGATCCCTACGAAATTTTTTCTGGATGTGCTACTGGTACTAGTGTTCAAAAGTTGAAACCGATCCTTTTTCGAAAGTCGAAAACCGAAACCGGTCTATTTTAAAGTCGAGTCAAATAATTTGAAAGTCGATAAAGTCGAAACCGATGTCGATCAAAAAAGTCGATTAAAATTATTTTAAAAATTTTACTTTTTTCAAACTTTTCTTCTCAAAATTTTTTAAACGATCGATTGAGGCGAGTTATCGCAAAAAAATTTTTTCGACAAACGTAAAAAATGTTCGAAACAATGAAAGAAAAATACTGTTTTCGAGGAAAAATGAAAAAAAATTTTTTGGGTGTTTTTGGCCTTTTTTTACAGCAAGTCTCAATCAATAAAAATTTGCATGTGCAGATAGAGGCTAAGACAGTTAAACATGTAAAAATTATTTGAATTTACAAAATCAAATGAGTGGGCACAATTCGGTGTATAAAAAGATAACAACTTTCCAATGGATGAGTCATGCTTTGAGTCATATAGCAATCAATTTGGTTCTTGGTCCCGTTTTTTGAGTTTTAAAATTATATTTTGTATCGTTGCAACATAAAAAATTGAAAGAAATTGTTTCGGTGTAAGGGTCGCTACAAGCTATCGTACGAAAGTACGAAGGCCCCACAAGCTATCGTACGAAGTCATCGTATGATTGTAAAATTAAAGTAAGGGTACGACGAAATCGCCAAAAGCTGTCGTACAATCGTACGACGCAGTACGATGGCATTGTACGAAATTCGTACGCTTGTGGCCATTTCGTCCGTCGTACGAGTGTATTTTACACTCGTACGATGACTTACGATAGCTTGTGCCGTTGCTTGTGGGAACACGATAGCTTGTGACGACCCTAAAAACAGTGAAAATTTCGGTAAAAAATCGGAAAATTTTTGTCAAAAAAGGGGAACTCGGTCTTCAGTGCATCTTGGCCTAATTAGTGTTTACCATTACTGAGCAGGCGTGTAGGGCCGTGATGCCATGAAGCATTGGGTAACAACTTAACTGTTATGAGACTTAATGAGTCCTGATGGACCGCCAACACCGGAACAAGAGATTGACGATTCAGAAGTACCCTAGAGGTATATTAGATAAATTGGCCGAAAATGCTGTAGCTTGGTCAACCTGGGCCGCGCCCTAAGTATGCAAATGACCTTTACGAGTTTGCAGCATAACCGAGTTCAAACTTCTCCCTTGCGTGCGCGAAGCGCTAGGTTCCCCGTTTTTATGAGTTAAATTGAAAATTTTGCAACAAAAAATTGCAATTTGTATTAAAAAATGGACAAAAATCTCGAATTGTGATTTCGATCCCGATTTCGCGAAATTTAAACTCGAAAATTTTTTCCAAAATGCCCATTTTTCAAAAAAAGTTTCTAAAATGAAAAATCTCGAATGATGATCTTTCATATATAAACAGTCTAGATCAAACCTGTAAACAGGCGTAAAAGCTTATTGTCAAATATTGATTTCTGTCCCGCCGGAACACTTTCCATCGACAGAGGAAAGAGAAGTGGAAGTTTAAAAGCGCGGCATATGTTAAAGCTTAATAGCATTTTATTAAAGGGTATAAAAAATAGCCAATTTTATATGAAAAACATGTGAACTGCGAAAATTTTAATCTTAAGAATAACGTCAAAGTATTATTGCTGATAAGGCTGTTAGAGCAAAAAAGCAAATTTAAGAAAATTTTACTTACCTGGATTTTCGTTTGTGATCGTTCTGAAAAAATGATTTTTTAAGTAATTGTGATATACCTTATTACGAGATGAGTATCTCAAGATACTTGTTGAGGGGGGGGCAGACTCCATAAGAGACAAGAAAGAAAAACAAAATTTTTTTTAGAAAACAAAACATAGGGGTCCTTGGGACCCGGAGATAAAAAAATGACCCAGAATCCACACGGGACCTCGGATCCGATAGGGTCTCGGACTGGGGGCCCAACTGGAGTCTTAAACCATCCGGACCCAAGGATCCGGGTCCAGGACTCCTGGGGCTCAAATGTAGAGCTGGTAAATCGAAATCGGGCCGAAACCGAAAAAATATCGTTAAAAAACCGAAACCGAAAGTCAATAATCGAAAAAATCCGAAACTGGATAATTTTTATCGTTTCCCAGACTACTCAAGTGGATCCTATGAGTCCCGGACCCATTTTTTGCGAGTCACAATATCCCAAGATATCCATCTCACAGCGGTTTTTTAAAGCAAAAATTCGAAATTTAGAGTCACTCCATTTGGCTCAGCTCAACGAAACGAGTAAAACGAATATCATAACATGGGGTTTTCCAGCTCGAGCTCATGGCCGAGTGGCTAAAGTGACAGATTTGCAGTTTATAGGCTTGGGTTCGAATCCCGCTTCAAATTTAAAATTGCTCAAATTCTACGAAAATTTTTGCATATCTCTATTTTGGCCTTTACAACATTTTGTAATCAATTTTTAGCAAATAAATATTGCTGGAGCTGTATAGTAACAGTGATTTTAACTTTCATAAAACCTAACCTTACTTACAGCTCCAGAAGTATTTGCTGACCAAACAACTTTAAATTCGAAGCGGGATTCGAACCCGCAACATATAAACTGTAAAGCTGTCACTTTAACCACTTGGTTATGA
The DNA here is from genome assembly GCA_034698545.1 of Acrobeloides obliquus. NCBI lineage: Eukaryota > Metazoa > Nematoda > Chromadorea > Rhabditida > Cephalobidae > Acrobeloides > Acrobeloides obliquus. Next base: position 5,291 of record JAQGBS010004073.1, read on the forward strand.
GCTGGAAACCCCATGTTATGGTATTCGTTTTACTTGTCTCGTTGAGCAGAGTCGAATGGCGTGACTCGTTTGTTAAATTTCGAGTTTCCGCAAATTTTTGCCACAAAAAATCGCCGTGATCTATGAAAGGAGTCTAAATGAAAATTATCATATTTTTAAAATTATAAATATATCAAAATACTTACATATCTGGTACTTGTGGATTGGTATTTTCATCATATTCATTGACTTTTTTCTTCATGAATTTTTTGCCAAGAAGACCTTTTCTAAAGAATAAAATCATGATTTTAAATTTGCATTAATATGATAAGTAGTATGTAGGGGGTCATCATACAGGGTGAGTAAAAAAGTGCATTTTTGGGCCCGAAAAATTTTTTTAGGACTGGAAAATAAGTAATTTTATGCGGGAAATCGATTGCACGCATTCCCGAAGCATAAAAACGCTTCCTTGATCCTGATTCAGGGAATAGAGTTGGTGTATTGACGCGAAAATCAAAAAAAAATTCTATTTTTGCCCGTAAAGCATCCGCCTGGAAGAATTTTATGCGGGAAATCGATTGCGCACATTTTCTAAGCATAAAAAATTATCCTGACCCTGATTCAGGAAATATATTGATATACGGGAGAAAAAAGTAAAGTTTTCGATTTTCGCGCCAATACACTAACTCCATTCCCTGAATCAGAGTCAGGAAAATTTTTGCATACTTAGAAAATGTGCACTATCAATCCCCACATAAAATATCTCCCCCCAGATGGATGCTTTCAAAGCGAAAATAGAATTTTTTTTGATTTTCGCGTCAATACACAGCATCCATTCTCTGAATCAGGGTCAAGAAAGCGTTTTCCGGGAATGCGCGCAATCGATTTCTCGAATAAAATTACCCCTATATGGGTCATTTTTAGCTTAAAAAATTTTCCGGTCCCAAAAAAAATTTTTTCGGGTCCCAAAAATGCACTTTTTTACTCACCCTGTACTAAAATACACACCTAAACAAAAGATATACACCCCAATAAGGATTTTCATCCATAACATAAAAATTCACTAAATAAAAAGATCAAAGATTTTTTCAAAGTCTCGACCCAATCAAGAAATCATTCAAAATTTGGCGAAATCTTTCTCGGACGATCCACCCGATCGTTCTTCCTTCTTTGATGTATTGCTTTCTATACGCCTATCATCCCTGTCTATTGATTCATGTGCGTGTAGACAAGAATAATAGAAATATTAATATTACAATAAACGTCTTTCGGAAAAATTTTGGTTCAGAACAGTGATCGTGGAAGATTTTGTGGGAAAGTTGACGGAAATTTTGAAAAAGTGAGTTTTTGTACCTGCATTTTTGGACTTGTTTATGTTGAAAAAGTTTGCTCGGTACATGTGATTGTTTTTATTTTTATAGGGAACTTTTTGATCCAGAAAATTTGTACACAAAAATAAGTTTACTGTATTTTGTATAGAAGCGCTCCCAGGGGCAGGATTCTTCGCTTGTAAGGAGGGATGGAGACACATCAAAAAAACAAAACAAAAAACAAGAGTGTTTTGTTCGTTTTTGATGAAATTTCCGACTTTTTTTTGTCACTTTTAGGCAAATCTTTGATTTTTTATGTGGCAGATTTAAGGCTCATTTGAGAAGAATGGTTAGTACTATTTCGGATTAGCTGTCCCATATGACAAGGTACTGCAACCGGAAAATTTTTTTCCAAAAAATATCCTAGGGGTATTTTTATGCGGGAAATTGATTGCGCTCATTTCCGAAGCTTGAAAATGATTCCTTCACCATGAACTAGGGAAATTTATGGAGAAATCCCATTAAACGCTTGAACACAAGTTTTTTAAATTTTACCTAGTTCATGATGAAAGAAGCATTTTCAATCTTCGAAAATGCGCGCAATCGATTCCTCGCATAAAAATACCCCTATAGGATCTTTTTTGGAAAAAAACTTAAAAATTTTTTCCTTTTCCAGTACCCTATCATTTGGGACAGCTAATCTGAAGTAGTACCGGATGGTTCTATCCAATTTCTTTGAGCCCAAATAGAAGTATGTTGGGCCAGACTTGCCCTAGGGCCGGCCTGATCACTTTTTTACGGCCTACAGCAACATACTAGGTCGGTCACTGGCCCGTCAAAAAATAAACTGCCTGAGAGCAGACCAGGCCAGGTATAGCCGGCCTGGTCTAGGCCAGAATTGGTTTTGGCCTGCACACCCCTAGCCCCGATCAATGTTTGGTGGAGTACCGAATTTACACCCCCTCTGCGTATTCTACAAAATTTTCAACTCACACAATAGATGTCTTATTAGATTTTCGACTTTTTTGACTAGATCTTCGACTGTCTTGACCAGAATCGTATCCTTGTTCAACCATATTTCTTATATCAAGAAAATTATTTTTCGTAGAAAAATTACAACAAAATAGGAGATTCGAAGTTTCGCAACCTAAAATTATTCGAAATTGGTCTGTTTATTTCTCCCATTTCCACAAATTTTCACGTCTAATATGCAAATTTTATGGTTGGACAACGTATGTTTTTTCACGGGATTACCAAATTAATCTGATTAGTTTGCCATGGATTGCGGCGGATTTTCACGCGTAAACTTGATGACATAGTGATGTGGGAAATTTGACCGGTCGATTTCTATTCCAATCAACTTGTTTTCTATACACCTACAACTTTTTGGTTCAAGATGTCAGTCCATATAGTGTAAAGTTATTTTAAAAGATTCATCGTCTAATCAAATAAATTTTGACAACTATGAAAGTTGAAAAAATTTTCCGCTCATTAAAAAAGGAACATAAATAAAAAAAATCAAGACATCCCACCCACCTCAAATTCGAAAAATGAAAAAAATTTTCCCAATGGTCTTCCTCATACAGGCGCCGGACTGTTTGGAGACGGACTTTTGGGGATGTGACATTTAGGGACGGACATTTGGGGATGTAGCATTTGGGGACGGACTTTTGGGGACGAAAGTGGAGAAGAACCATATGATGAAGGCAAAATAATGAGGGGGAATGAAAAATATGAGACATTTAAAGCTTTCTGTATGCATTTAAACCCGCTTTTGTATGTATAATAAAATTTTATTTTAAAAAACCTAAATTTCGTCCCCAAATGTCACATCCCCAAAAGTCCGTCCCCAAACAGTCCCCATTCACCCAAATTCCTCATACATAGGCAGACCCCAGGTTTTTCACCTGAGGGTGTAGGTCGGGGTTAATGGAGGGTTGTGAGTCGGGATTGGGGGAGGGGAGGCTGTGAGGGGGACGTAGAATGTGGGTCGGAAAGCCAATAAATTGAGGATTAATAGTCGAAAAGTAGGTTGCTTGGAGCAGCATATTTATTTTTGGAAAAAAAGAATATTTTTTAAATTTGTCAATCTTTTTTTTGGTCGCCAACTTTTTGGCCCCATCGGGAGGGGGACCAAATGAGGGCTGTGAGTTTTTTTGAAAAAAATTCAAAAAGTCTTGTGTATACAACGAAGAGTTTGTAACAAATTCAAAACTTCAAACGCAATTATCTCGAAAAACACCGATATCATAAAAACTCGAGCAATCAACATTATTACTAACAACATTATTGTCCAATGGCCGACTTTTATGGGAGATTGATTTGTCCGACAGAACAACAGTACAAAATTCAAAGACCAAATAATTTGCATAATTAGTCAAAGCAAGCGTCATTTTATAAACAAAAGTCTGTCTGCATTTTCGAGAAAATTCTAGTTGATTTTTGAAGATCATGTATGATCTATGATTTTGGAAAAAGCATGAAAAAATAATTATAATAAAGTTTTTTTTTAAATTGTCGATCTGTCATAGTTGGCGATCGTGGTACTCCGTTGCACGGTTCCTATCTTCCTCTCTCACCCTGTATTCCTCTCCTCCCAACCATCCATTTCCCCCAAAAAATTTTAACAAAGGTACTAGGGGATCCTTATTTTAAGTGCTAGTCTTGTTGTGCTTCCGAGTTATTTTTACTCCTCATCTTCCCGAAAATTCTATTGTCTTTTTTCTATGTAATGGAGTTCAAGTTAACCTAGGTTAGTTCACTTATGACCTGATGGGTATCGCGCACTGTAAATTTTGTATGTCTGTTCCCCCCACTCGACCATCAAAACCACACAAATATCCGCTTGTTTCTTTCAAGTGGGCGCTTTATTAAACAAGTAAATTTTGTTGACACAAGGCTTTCTTTTGTGAATTTTTGAGATCTTTCAAAAATCGAACAAAGCTTTTTTGGTTGCTTTGCAAAAAGTGCACTGTTCGTCGGATCGGATGGTGGCAGCTAATTTTTATGATTTTTTAAGATTTTTTTAGTAAAACTATTAATTAGAAAATTTTGAATACCTCTTTGAAAACAGCAAAAAAGGCTAAGATCTAGAGAAATGTTCGAAACTTAAACTATTTTGAATTTACAACAAAAAATATTTAAAGCTGTTTCAATTAGCTGCTCAAAAATTTCATGTCCGACACCCAGCGCACCTGCGAGGCAGTATAACTTTTCGTACAGTTTTTTCGTACGAACTTTTCGTTGCCTGATTATCAATAAAACCCGTTTTGGTTTAAATTTTTTCGTGTCAATAAAAAGATTTTATTGATAATCAGGCAACGAAAAGTTTGTACGAAAGGTTCGTACGAAAAGTACCGTATGAAAAGAATCGTACGAAAAGTTATACTGCCACCTGCGGTGCGCTGTATTTTACTAAGTCATCATTAAGAGCGCTTCCCGTTCTTTTCTTAACAACGTTTCATATGGGCTGCCCGGTAGTTTATTATACACATTACTTTTGACTAATTTTTAGTTTATTTTCTTCTTCTTTCTTCTTACTCCCTTCTCCTTTTCCCTTTCTCATTTATCCCTTCCCCTTAAGAGCTCAGGATCCCTAGTTCTACAGCGCCTTAGAAATCTAGGGCGGTAGTGCTCTAAATCTTCTACACGAAAACTACCGAGAATCCCCATACTCGAAACCCCGAGTAGAAAAAATTAGCTGATATGGAGCTATGTTTAAAATTCGCATATTTTTCAATTTTTAAGAGATAACTCTCTATTTTTTAATTTTTTACAAAAATATTATCACCATCGTGTTCCCCATAGTCGAAAAACCCCGTCACAAAAAATCGGTGCTTGAAGTGTGAAAAAAGGTGAAAATAATTTTTACACTAAAAATGGTGTAATGTTTGGTAAAAATTAAATGTTTAATCCCGAATGAAAAATTTTTCCCCAATGCAGGACAAATTTTTGCTTTGGTCCCTAATCGATAACCGAAAAGTTAATTTTCCTTAATTTTTCCGTTTCTATCAGAAAGAAATTTCTTATACATGGAATCTTAATAACTTTTTAGATACCCATATTATAAATATCATCAAAAATTATAAATATCATCAAAAATGGCTAGTATGTCTATAATTTATTCTC